>JANHFL010009178.1:13754-32449 GCA_032468155.1 Oxyrhabdium leporinum | reverse complement strand
CTCAGGTAGGAAAAAGAACTCAAAATCAAACCCAGAAGGCAGCAAAGGCAAATCACCACTTGTTGTCAAAACTGTATGTACATGGCTGAAATTTGGACAAGTATGTGATCAGACCTCCAGGTTTGAAGACTATTATAGAACCATAGACTCAACAGGCTGTAAAGCACCCATTCCATCATTGTAAATGCAAGTGGCCATTAAGCAACAAGAATTATCTATAAAGGCTGACTACTTCCTTATTTGCGAGCAGGAAATGTCAGAGGTATGATGCAATTGTATGACAGCCTAGGAAAAAAGCTATACTTGCTAACACAGCAGGATGTAGAAGGCAGATATAGTTTAGCTGGGTGGTCAGGTCCAACATATAACAGGAATGTCTCTGGCAAAGCTACAACAGAGCAAGATAGAGAAAATCTTGCCATAGTTACCATAAGTCAGCCTCAATTCAGTGGCACCAAATTAACATGGTTGCTAAATGTTTTATAAATCCTGCAATCCTCATTCCATAAAGATTGCTTGGTTTGCTGTTTTAATTCCCTGGTGGAAGCTTTGTGCATTTAAGAATGCTTGGGCAATTTTCTGTGCTTGGGGGTTACAATTAACAATTTTCAGTGGCCTAAGGATTGTGTGGCATCCAACTATCAAAAGGAGTGAAGCGGGTGCTATAAAATATGAGCTTCTGTGTCATGTAAATCTGCAGGACTGCAGGACTGAACTTAATCAGCTTTTTTTTTTCTATTTGGGGGCAATTTTATAAAAATTTCTATTTTAGAAATTTGTTTCCTGCCCCCAATGATAGACAGCTGCCAATTTTCAGCTCACCAATTTTCAGCAATACAGATTTCTACCCTTTGAAAAAGAGTCAATTAAAATTTTTGAGAATCTTTTATCCAAGATCCACCTTTTGTGTCATAATGATGTTGTGAATTTTGTGCAACCTATAAAGTTAGATATGATAAGTGAACCGGTAGTGATTTGGGCAGAGATGTTAGTTAAGAGCTATTAGGATGTAACTTAAGAATCAAATTAGGTAGGATTTCATTGTCTCTTCATAATGCTAGGAGTTCAATCTCTCATCCCTCTTTCTATTTTTTGTGCTTGTCCTTTTTGCCTTTCAGTCTGTCAGAGGGATCTTTGTGCAGCCATGCTGGTTTCGTCTTGATTTTTCTTTTTCAGTGGTATTGTGCTGGACTGGGCTTTTATGATCACATTTTTCAGAATTTCTCATGCTTGAGTTGTTTTCCCCTTTAGGATTTTAATCCATGGAATCTTTCCTACGCTCTGAGTTTGTTAAAATCAGCTCTTTTAAAGTTTAAGACAATGATTGGATTATTTTCTGTTGCTTGTATTTGCATTGAATGGCAATATGACGTGGTCACTTTCACCCAGAGTTCCAGCAACTTCTTACTCCCTCTATCACTTCTTTTCTATTAGTAAGAATTAGGTCCAGTATAGCTTTACTTCTAGTTCCCACCTCTGCCTTTTGGATAAGTTATTGGCTAGGTTGGTTAGGGATCTGTTTGATCTCCCACTTGCTGCAGAGTTGTCTCCCAGTTGATATCTTGATACGGTAGTTAAAGTCTGCTATTATTACTGTGGTATGCTTTCTACATACATTTGTTAACTGGGTGGCAAAGAGTTCATCTATTTCTTGATTGGCTGGGTGGCCTGTAATATACACCTATGGCAAAATCACTTTTTTTCCCTTTTATATTGCTCCATATACATTCTGGAGCGGTTTTATCTTTGATCATATGCATTACTGTAGATATGTAGTGGTCTCTCACATATAGTGCAACTCCACCTCCTTTTGTTGATCTGTTTCTTTTGAACAATTTGTATCCATCCATCAGTACATTCCAGTCATTGGTTTCATCCCATCAGGTTTCTGTAATGGCAACTATGTCATACCTAGCGGCTTGTACTATTGCTTCTAGTTCACCCTGTTTGTTCCCCAAGCTTTGAGCATTTGTGTATAACCAATTAAGACTTTTTTGTCTGTCCCTGGGTAGGATTCCTGCATCTCCTAATTGTTGTTTGGGTTTTTCTTTTTTTTCCCATCACTCCCTACCTCATTGTTTGATTTGTTTTCTTGGGATTTGGTTCCCAAGCAATTGCTTCGAGCAGCCAAAACTTTTTCTCGTGAAGGAAGAAAGCAAGTATAGCAAACACTGCGAGGGAGAGAGGGCTGCGGTTAACTCACACCACCCTTCCTTCTTTCCTAAGTCAAAGCAGCGCTTCTCCGCCGCTACGAAGAAAGGCCCTAGCAGCTGAGATGCTGCAGCCAATGGTGTTCCCGCCCTTCCCACTCGAGTTTGCTTTCATTTTCGGAATCGCGGGCCCAAGGAGTGGTCTTCACCGAGTGGCAGCCAAAGGGCTTTGTTGATTTTGCTCCAACGGAGTCTGAGGCAGAGAAGAGGGCCGCTCATTTGATAGGTAAACCAGGCATGCCAATTACTGTACGTTCTCCAGGGAGGGGGGAGGGAGCGAAGAAAGGAGCCTCGGCCGCAAAGCACTGGTTTTGCGGCAGGAGCCGAGGAGCCTTGGTGAACGCCCGTTGCACCCAAGGGTGCTGCTTTGGGACTTCGGCGAGAACCAGGCCTGGCACAAGCAGGTTGTGCCCGCCCTTCGTAGAGCCCGGAGCCGGGCGTTTCTTCTCTGCCACTTTCCAAGACTGGCAGAGAGAAAAACGAAGCCGGGCTTTGTGCTGAAGCGGGAAGAAACGGGCGAAACTGCGCCGCCGAGTTTGGCACGACTCCTTTCCTATGGCGCGAAGCAGCGGCCCAAAGGAGACGGGTGGCTACCCGGGAGTGCGCGAGACTCCGCGCGCTCTTCGACCCTGAAAACGGCTCCGCGCTCGCCTCGGCCTCAGGGCCTCAGCGACCGAAGGATCTGCCCGAGCACTCTGTTGAAAAGGAGGCGGAACTGCAGAGGAAGCGGGTAGAGGGAGGGAGGTTGCCTGCCGAAGCTTCACCTTCTGCTGCTTCGGGCGACCACAAGATAATAGAAAAACTCAAACCCATCTTAGCCCTAAGCGTTGATCTAACTTGCCGGCGCTCGTCCCTAAAAAGCTGCAATAACACACACTCAGGAGCAGCTCGTGCAGGGACGCACCTGAATAGCTCTGCGCCTTATGATGACTAATGCAAGTAGACCTCGACCTACAACAGTTCATTTAGTGACTGTTCAAAGTTACAACGGCACTGAAGACAGTGACTTAAAACCATTTTTCCTGGTTACAACCTTTGAAGCATCCCTATGCTGGTGTCATCAAACTTCAGATGCTTAGCAATTGGTTCATACTTATGACCGTTGCTGTGTCCCAAGATCATATGATCACCTTTTGCAATCTTCTGACAAGAAAAGTCAAATGTCTCACTTAACATCAGAAATTTTGGGTCAATTGTCATAAGTCGCAAACTACCTTTAATGGGTCTTTATGACAAACAATGCAGGGAAGGTTGAGAAATTGCTGAGAGGTTTCCTTTTCACCTTTTGCCCCAGAAAGCTCCATTGAAGAAGGCAGATTTTGCTTACAGAATTAGAAAAAAAACATTGTTTATTTGTGAGAGAAATTCAGATTCTGAGACAGCTAATTCTCTAGCAAATGGTCTTACATTTGCTGGACACTAATAATTTATTAGAGCCTTAATTCCTGTTATGGAGGTTCTTAATGTAAAGTATGGTAAACGATCAACACTATCTTTTTAAAATAAATGTGAGGACAGCGATAACACTTCTCCATTCAAAAAGTACTATTTCCTTCCAGATTAACACAATGCACATTTGAAAATGCAACACAGATGCCATGGCCTTTTAAAACAATAAATAAAACAATAAAAAGAGGAAGGCAATGCAGATTTAAGATTGTTTACACTCAAGTGTGGTTTTGTGATCTGGTTTCAGTGCCAGTCACTTCCCATTTGTTTTGAGAATCAAATAGTTGTTTCTAAAAGCTTGGTTGCCTAAGTCAGAAATTTTACCTAAAAAGCTTTCTAAAGCAGCCTTCTTAGGCCAAGCTTCTTGGAGATCTGTTTAAAGTTTATGTGTCTTTACATGTACAGGGAATATAGCGTATATATCATGTGTCCTGTTAATGTTATGTCCATCTGCTGTCATTGTCAATGTTTGTGACACTATATCTTCTAAGTAGCAGCAAAACAAAAATATTTGGCTATTTCAGGGCTGAAACTATCTCATCCCCAAATATCCCATTCTAGTCTCAGCAGAGCTGTTCCAATATCATCAAAGTATTGTAATGTGGATAGACCATTCTTTTTTTAAAATATTTTTTTTATTTTTTACAAACATATTATTGTGTGAACAGTGTGGCATCTGGGTATCATACCTTTCAATACAAATAAAATGATATTAATCATTTATATCATTTAACAAAATTATATAATCTAATAGTATTACACATCTTTATAATAAATTATCATCCATCATTGTTTAGTTATTCAGTGTTTCAATATGTCATTTTATACCAATTACCCTATTTTAAATTACATATCTTTAGTGTAGGTAAAATATTATCAATCATCTCTATTACATTTAACTAACTTATATAGTTATACAAATAGGCTATTATTAATCATCTTTGTTACATTTAGCTAATACTAGTATAGGCAAAATATTATCAATCTTATCTATTACATTTAACCAATTTACAACTTATTGATCACCATATTACTTATTCAACTTATAAAATTCTTTTTATGCCACATATCATACTTTTTAATACAAATAAGTTATTATTAATCATCTCTATTACATTTGACGGATATGCATTTCTTCATATTAAATGTATAATTCAATTGTACCATCATTCAAATTTTAATTTTTCTACCTGCTATTACATCTCCTTATTGTATAGATCTATCTGTTTTATTTATCCCCCTTTCTCTAAATCCCATCCCTCTATTTTTTTTTAAATTGTGTCCCTGCTGTATTAAAACTGTTCCCCCTTCTAACCATCATCTCTTATCTCTTTGTTTTGTCTGTCCCGTTTTTTCATCTCCTCTTTCAATTGGCTCCTCCTCTTCCTGGGTGTCTTGAAAAGTCAGTGTCTTGTATTGTATTTCCTAGCTTTTCATCAATAGTCTCCATTCGTTTCAAGATTTCCTGGCAGTGTCTTGTCAATGTCTCTTTTGTACTTTGAATTACTGACACCACCTCTTCCCAAATTCCACTCCATTCTTCTTGATGAGACATCTTGTTAGGTTTTATTGAGTTCTTTTTTTATGCAATACTCCAAATATTTTCTTTATGTCCCAAGCTTAATTTATCTGCTCCTCTGGAGAGGTCTTTGTATCTTCCAACACCTCTTCAGATCCCTCTATCAATCGAATCTTATAATATACTCCTCAGGCGTCTTTTCAGTGGTATTTCCTTTCATATCGCATTAGACGAGCAAGATTTTAATAATGTGTTATTCTTTCATCAGCAGGTGGCACTCTTTAGTTTAATTTTGATATTAGTCTTTTTCAATCCATTCCAATCTTCCACACTTTAAAAATAAAGACAGTTTTGAGTAAATAGTCCCAGCACTTCAAGGTGTCTGTCCAGCAATACACCTGTCCAGTTTAAAAGTCCAATTTTCTGTATTTCTAACAAATTTTGTCTTTTTTCCCAAAATGCCAAGTTGCTGCTAATTAAGTAATTGTGGATCCTTTTGCAAATTATTTTGGGGTTCTTCTCACCCAGTTCCAGGCATTGTTCACCGACTTCGCTCCAGCACACTCTTAGATCTTTTTCGACTATCCCAACTTCATAGCGGCCATCTTGGACTGCTTCTTCTCTTCGTCATGGCACAGAGGGAAAATAGCCTGAGTGTTCACTAGGAGATTGCAATCTCCCCTGTGACCACACCGAGCGCCCCTCCTTAGCTTCGCCGCCCCTCCAAGGCAGCTTATGGCTCCTTATGGAGCCCACAAACAAGGAGAAGCCAGCACAGAAACGGAGCACTCTGTTTCTGTGTCTGGTGTCATTGCAATGTCAGCTGGAAGTCCCCTGGATAGACCATTCTGATCTTATCAGAAGTTGTCCCATCTCTAAACATTTTGTACATTTCTAGTAAACATTTCAGGAAATGACAAGTGTTATAACTTGCTGTAACATAACAAGACAGAGCATTCTTAGGTGGTTGGGCATGAAAACCAAAGTCCTTGGTCATAGCTGTTGACTGTTGCATTTCCAGTTTTTACACACCTTTGCACATTTTAAAATTACTATTATTTGTGTAGTTTTTGTCATTTGTTTGTCTTCATCTGAGCTATGGAGACAGGAATTGTATGTCAGTCAGAGTAAGCTGAAATCAGAATGTCTTATAAGAATTGAAAAATAAACTGACAAACAAACCAACATTAGCAAAACAGATTGGTAACTGCTTCTACAGTTTGAAAAATTGGACCTTTACCTATAGCACAGCTTTATCAGCTGTTTTACTTTCAAGTCTTATTAGAGTGTGTCCCTGATTTGATTTTAAAAGTCCCTCTTTAAGTGAGATGGTCAGAAATGTGAAAAATAAATGAATAAAAAATTAAGTTATGTACTTTTGCCACATTGAAATCAGAGTAACTCAGTTTATTGTGACTACTATTTAATTCAGTCAAAGCCAAGCTTGGCTTCTTTATCTTTCTTCTATGTAATTGTGAGTAGAAATTACTCTAAATAAGAGAAATCTATATCTGTATGTTTGTACATAAAATATGTTCAGCCATTGTGAGTAAGGGTTCCAGGAAAAAAAGGATTCTTTCATTTGGCTTCCTTTGTCTTTTAATTGCTCTGGTGCATTCTGGAAGCTGTGGTTGAACAAATGGATTGCAGTTTTGAATTGCTGTACCTCTGCTTGAATACTAAGTAACACTGGGTGGTGAGCTTTAAAAGTACTTAGAAACATAATTGTTTTAACTGGAGCAAAAAAATATACCTTTGAAGTTTCAGTTCCCTCTTTTATAGGAACTGTTGTGCTATAAGTTGCACTTTAGGCAGCTTATAGCACAACAGACAGCTGGAGAAAATGTTGATTTCACAAATTTAACAAAGCGCTCTTACATATAATCAGACTTCAACCTTGGAGTATTACATTGAATTATATCTCATTGTATCCTTTGGCAAAAGCTTCAGTGAACAGAAGCTGTCTGTCTGTCCGTCTGTGTACATGCACATACATTGTTTCAATTAGTATGAAATCTCATACTGTTATAGAGTTCCTCCAGCTCTTTGAATAGCAGAGGCCTACAGAGAGAAGAGAGATAACAGAAAATCATTTTCCTCTTCCACTTAAAAACATCTTACATCAAAAAGCCTTATTTGAATAGGAGGATATAGCAAAGCTTTAACATTACAATACATTAAATAGCCACGTTTGTTATTATTTGAACACTGTTTCATTTGGTCCATTGCAGATGCCCAACTAACATCAACACTTTAATTGCTAGAATGTGTTTTTAAACTACAATGGCATTTTCCATGAAACCACTGAATTTCTGCATACTTGGTAAGTTAAATTTAATTAGAGAAAATGTAGGGCGGGGGTTTTTTGGTTGCCAGTTTCTCCTTTGTCTTCTTTGTCATGTGTTATTCTGGGAGGAGATTTGCCCAGGAAATGTTATGATCACCTTCCATGTGCCTAAAACAAATTGTTTATTTGAAGCATAGTATTGATAAACAGTCTTCAAGGTAATACATTAATTGAAGCAACAGCAATAGCAGTCCTACCTAATTTGGAGAATAAAATCATGCACAATTTGTTTTTAAGGTTTTTAATTAATTTTGAAAAATAATTCATTGTTCTTTCATTTAGCATTTGTCTTATTTGAACCTCTTTCTTAAAACATGTAATATTAGTTTTTTTAAAAAAGAAACAATTTGCATTCAGAATAGAAAAATGTGTTACTACTGTTATAATTCTAAGCTGTGATCTTAAATAGCTTTATAGAAGGCATCTGCATGAAAGCAGAATTAGTGCAACAAGAAAAAAAAGTTAATATTTTGCTAATAAGTGTTCACATCAGTGGGAACTTTCTTCACATAAAATATTGTACCTTTGAAATACCCCCCTAATTTTTCCAGACATTTATGCTATGTATAATACATGTCTTGCCTTAAGACGTTGTGGACGAAGTGATTGGACAACCATTTGTGTGAAATGGCATAGAGTTTCCTGCTCGAGCAGGGAGTTGGATTTTAAACTTCTAACTCTATTATTCTGTTATTCTATTATGTCACAGTAAATGTATATAATTGTTTGTTGCCAGGTAATCATAATTATGATGGAAACAGAGTTATCCCTTTTCATGGTTGAATGGTAACTGTGTTTTGTCTAAACATCTTTACAATCATCCAATTTCCTGATATGTACAATCTTTTCTCACTGATTTACAGTAGCATCTGGCATTTATTTTTTCATCAGAATACTGTGTACTCTTGAAATTCACATTTGTAATAGATCAGTGGTGGTAAACCTATGGCATGTGTGCCAGAGATGGCACTCAGAGCCCTCTCTGTGGGCATATGCACTGTCACCTCAGCCCAGCTCCATTGTGTTTCTCTATCACGTTTCTCGCTGTCGTTTGCAGGGAAACAAACGTTTGTGGGACTAAAAAAAAAGTTCACTCAGTCAATTCCAACTTCTCGTGAAAGAAAAAGATATTGCGGAGTTGGAATTGGTTGACTGAACTTTACCCCAGTGCCTGAGTAGAATGCAGATCTTGATGCCCTCCATGCACACAAACAAAAAAATCCCACCTGACTTCACATGTAGGATACTAATTTCTGTTGGATGACACTAAGCATTATTTTGATAGAGTGTAAATTAAGCTTATTGTACAGGTTATTGCATACCCTGATTTGGAATCTCCACATGAGCAGATGTCTTTACTCTTATAATTGAGTTCTTCCACCTCATTTAATGAACATGTTAAGAATGAAGAACTCATTGGAGAAACTCAGAAATCATTTTCCTGCTTCTTCAAACTTCTTATATTTCCTTTTCTCCTTGTAATACTTTGTTTTTAGCTTCATCTTTTATTTTCTTGCATGGCAACACCAGCAATTAAATGTCCTGAAAATTTTAATCTAGCAATGTCATAAACATCATTAGTATTCCAAAATATCCACACTATTCCTCAGTAGCATGTTGAATGTCATTCAACCTGGAGGGCCCATCAATCACTTTATATTATTTATGCAGCTGGATTCCTTAGTAAAATACTTCTCTTGCACAGAATGATGTATTTGCCATTGTCATTAAAGTAATAATCCAACTCCAGTATATTCTTATATTGTTGCTACCTAATACAGATCTCTGTTTTCTTTAGCTGGGCAATTCTTTAGCTTCACATCTTGGATGACGAAGCTGGGAATACATACTTTTAGGATATACTATGTTCTGTATATTAAATACCTAATGATTGCACAAAAGAGGTCTAACTGGTAATTTTTTAATTATTCTATGAGGGCTTGTCTTTCATTTGCAAAACTTTCTGGTTGAACTAACACATTGTACTAAGCCAGAATTTATGTTTATCATGATTTATTGAAAAAGTTATGGTTATTTAGCTAGGATCTAATGCCAAAGCCCCAAAATTCATTGTCTGCGAACCACAGTGGCTAGATTCACAGATACTGAACTAAAACTCACTGATGGCTTTGTACAATATGTGTTTTTCTATCTGATAGCTTTTGCATCTTCCCCTCTTGGATCTTACCGTCATTCTATTTTTTAATCTCTTCCTGTTTGTGGATATTTGGTCAAAAGATAGCTTTTACAAATGAATAATATTACTTTATATTTTGATAAGTCTCCCAACCTAAAAGAAATGGTCTACAATAAATAATAAAACAAGGAAAAGCAAATTTCAGGGTTGTTTTTAATTGTGGTGAGAGAAAGCCATATGCCTGATTGTTATAAAGTACTCCTCAACTTACAGCCATAATGGAGCATGCCCATCATGGTCATAAGTCCTGACAGTTGGCCATGTGTCCAATCCAATTTTAAGATATTTTTTGTGGGGGTCATTAAGCAAATAAAAGATTCACCATGGCTGTTGTTTTGCAAACAAACCAGAAATAAATGCTGGGTTTTGGCAAAACCATCATAAAATGCAGTCATGTAACTGTGGGATGCTGCAGATGGACATAAATGCAGCTCAGATGCTGCGTGCCCAAGGTTCAATTACCCGACCAGGTGTGTGTGACTGTCAGAATTTCGAATTGTGGTTGTGGGTAGCCCCTAGGTAGGTCCACTGTAGCTTTGGACAGTCACTAAGTGACCAGTTGTAAGTCAAGGATTAACTGTATCAAACAAAAACAAAAAAATGTATTCCAGTAAGGTGTGATCCAATTACAGTTAAAAATTAGAGAAAAGTTGCAAATTGCATAAATACTATAAAATCTATATACACAACAATAAATTTGCCATTGCCCTAAAAATACCACTTACAAGTAAAAAACCCTATACCTATCCTTCTTCCACCTGACATTACTAATAAAATATAGAGCTGGGCAATTCTGCCATCTAATTTTACAAACTGCCAATTCAGTGTAACTGACGTGTCAGCAGTGGCTGCAGTGCTTCTGTCAGGCCATAAATCTTCTCAAGTGGAGGTTCTTAAATTGTACTCTGAAAATGGATTTTTGTAAATGTGTAAATGTGTTTTAAAGGTTCAGTAATATTTTACCATTAAAAAAAAGTATTTCTATTTATTTTACATCTGCTTTTGTACTTGTTTCAGTCATCTGGTTACATCAGATTTGGCCATTTTAGAATAGGCGCTTTCCCATCAACAGAAACAAACCTTAATTAACAGACCTATTGATTCCAGCAGATCATGAGCCTTGTAATATTAATATTTGAAAATATGTTAAGATCATTTTTAAAGAAAGTAATAAATAGCGGTATTACATCAGAGGACAGTGGTTGCTGTCAGATGAAATAGAGCAGCCTTCTACAAACTGATATTTATGTTGGTTGAAGTACAAGAAGATTGCTTGTTCAATTAATCAATTTATATGAGTGCCTAACAGACAAATTATGATACTAACCAAATTAATGTGGTTAATATCAGGTTAAAAAGAAACAGAAAATAACTAACTAGATAAGTAAACACAAAACAAAAATAACAATAAAAATATAGTACATTTGAGGCCAGCCACAATCATAATACCAACCATTACAACATGATCTCCTCTAATTCCCTGGGGGAAGAGCCAAGCTTTGCAGAAGGCTGTGTGGCTCAAGGCTGTCTCAACCTCAGGGGATATGTTGTTCCATAAGACAGGCACCATAACAGAAGGCAAGTTGCCTGAATCCCATGAAATGACATTGTTTCATAGAGGGGACAGGATGAACATGCCTGTTGGACCTTGTGAGATCGGCTGAAATAATCAGAGCCAGGTAGTTCAACAAAGAACGTTTTTCCAAGAAAGACTTCATAGATAATTTTCACCTTGAATTACACCCAGAAGCCTAATATAACTGGTGTAGCTCATAAAGTAGTGATGTTACATGGTACTCTGTGGTTCAGCTATAATTATTCACATCACTGCATTGTGAAGCACCTGTAGTTTCTTAATGGTCCACAAGGGGAACCCTATGTAGAACACCTTGCAATGCCACAAACAAAAGGTGACGGGACCTTTCAGTTCAGGAATGGAAACAATTGGCACATAAGATGGATTTGGTCCTCCTGGCCACTGCAGGTACGTGCTATTCAAGCAGTTGCTGAGGGTCCAAGAGAACCCCAAATAGTACATTTCTGTAAGTTGATGGTTCTCATATCTAGTGGTAGTGCAGAACTAAAGTCCACAGCTATTCCAATACTCTAGAAGAATGCAAAGAATGCTATACATTTTCTGTTTATGCCATTGTACAGAGAATAAACAAGAAACTTCTTACTATAGGAATTTAATAGTGCATAGAAACTGGTTTTTGTATTCAAAAAATATCTAAGTACTCCCAATTTATTTTATTAGAATTTGCGGTAATAAATAATTATTTCTCTGGAGGAAAAAGTGGATAACAAAAAGCAAAAATTCAATATTCTTTTAAATCTAAATATTATCTTTCCTACTTAAAAAAGTATATCATGGTTACTTTAACTTTTTACAAATAGCAACTTCTAAATAAACTTAAATGTTTTGGAAAATTTGGAGATAAAAAGTCATGAAGGAGAGAAAAGCAGGTTCATTTTGGGTTGAGAGGACAAACAGTAAATGAAACCAGAAGATTCTGAATACATTTTATCATTAAAAACCATGGAAAGAAATAGGGATAATATACCTGTAACCATTCTTGAAGATGATTGGATGCCCAAAGCTGCTTATGTTTTCTGACATGAAACTATTCAGCAGCAAAATACCCACCCACTCTGGTCTGGAAGAAAGTCATGAATCTCTGATGCTAATTCTACTTTATATTAACTTTCTAACTATGATCAAATAATTGTAGATTTTTTTCCTAATATTTGTTTTGTTTAATTTACAGTATATATCAGTGCAATAACTTTGACTTCTAGCAACTTTCTTGGTAAGTATTTTTCATGTACTATAGAGATCTTGCTAGAGATGAGCTCTTATTGATAGCAACATCCCTGTAAGTGATATAAATTCAATCCGTCGATCTATGTAATGTTATGCTAAAGCATGATTTAGTGTGACATATCTAAAGATCAAGCAAGCCTCTGCTTCAACTACATCCCCTACTCTATTTTATACTTTTCTTGCATAGCTGGGAGGAAAATTTTGGAAGTGTTTATTTTTAGTTTTTTTTTAAAACTACTGATGTTAAAATGAGCCCACTTTTAATAATAGATTATAAAGCTGTATTACTTAAATTAACCAAATTTAATATAACCATGATCTCATGATTGCATGTAACAATCTAGTTTTAAAGAAAAATGCCAATGGGGAGGAGGGAACACACAAAGCTGTTGCTTAACTGAACCCTTCAAGCTTGAACCTGTCTGGGATTTCTGTTCCATTCATTAAAACTACATCAACTTCATCATCATCACCGACAACAGTATGATGTTGGGAGGCTGCAAAGCAAATCACCAGCCTCCAGCATCATCCTTATCTCCAAGAGTTCCTTGGTCCTCATATCAGGCAATAGGTATTCTTAGAAAATGAACATGCTGATTGATTGCAATCTAATGCTTGATTTAAATTATATCCAGCGAAAATAAATGGAATATAGGTATATTAAACAGGACTTGGAGCACCATGGGTGCTTAAATGGGGTGGGAGAAAGCACCAATTTGCATTAGGGCCAATGGAGCATTTTTCAACTATTTATATCCATCATTGACTCAATTGGTGTTCTTGATCACAGAAACCCAGGGAAATCTCATTCTGTTTGAAACCAGCTATCCACTGTGCTGATTTCTCCTATTTTCCAAAATGATTTTCTTTACTATTTAAAAGATAGTTCTTATGCCCTCCTCTTCCTTCTTCCTCCTTTCCTTTTTATGTGATTTTGCATGCTTCTTGCTTTAAATATATATAATGGTGGTAGTCTGCTTGATGTATTAAGTAAGGGGCAAGATGGACAACTAGTTTTGTATTTGCTGATAGAACCATCAAATTGTGAAGTAGGACAGTGGGAAGAAAAGTCTAGGTTTAAGCTATGAGAGAAATAGACATGGCATGTCCTGATACATTTGTACATTCTGCTTCATGCATATGAATATACAGTGAGAGTCTTTTTCCCCCCCACAAGAAACATCTAAATCATCACTCCTTCTGAATATGAAACTAGAGGATTTTGAGTACATTCTATCATGGAAAGCTGGAAATAGTTCAAGGATGCCAGTATGCTACACAGTGATATATAAGATGAAAAGGTTTCTATCTGTTTTCTGTATACATATTTATATTTACATTTTGTAACTGTTTACAAGTAAACTTGATGGACGAAGTATTATTTTAACACAGGTACTTAGATACTGCTTCAATAAAAATAAAAATAATGCAAATGTTTAAAGGTCAGTAGATTTATTTGGTATATCTTTTGTGGATTGGATGCAATTTGATCAAATGCATGGGATATTATTTCTTATAAATACTAGTAAAGTTGGGGAGTGATTTTGTGAACAAAGGCCACCCTGAATATTTTTAGGGATAGCAAAGGCCAAAGAGCATGGGATGATAATGCAAAGTAACCAGGCTAAGACATACATTTGAATGGCTCCAGATTTTTCTGTATTTTCCTGAATTTAAGGTAGAATTTAAAGAGGGTTCCTTCTTTAATTCTATAAAGCCTATTATTGGGAATACAATTCAGTAATACCAGTTTCCAGTCTGAAAATGATAGAAAACTGTGAAAACAATTTTCAGGGAATGGAGTCAGAAAGAATCCTGGGTGCTGCATATACTTGGAGTATAGATGCTATCCTATATGAACCTAAAACGAATTGAAAATCTTGAGGCAATATAGCATTGCCTCAATCCTTGATGTATTCAGGAGGTCAAAGGAAAGTAATGACAAAAAAGTGCATTATGAGATAATTGATGCAAACCTTTGACCTACAGTATGTACTTGCATCCAACACTGAACACCAAACATGCCTGTTTTGTGAATATTTTCATCATCATAATTTTACTAGGTGCCTATAAATGAAAAAAATATCAGTCTGTTATATTCAATTGAAGTATATTTGCAAAAGCCTACAGTTATCATTCAATTGGCAATATGTTCTCATTTTATATAAATAAAATAAACAAGTCAATTATTATTGTCAATGGCAGTAATTAGCACTTTTTCCTATTTGATGGAGATAAACCTAGAGCAAAATGGCTGCATTCATTGAATGGATGGGAAATTCGGCAGAAAATGGAAGGGGAAATGTCTTGCTTTATTTTCTTTAGCAGTTTTGGCTGTAATTTACATACCATGGGAACAAAGTCGAAATCAGCAGTAAAAGGCCAGGAACAAATTACTTCTTATAACTCCAGGCAAGTAAAATACTCTTGAAAAGTTGATGCTGCTATCTATATTTGTTCTCTTTCATTTTACTTCAAGATGATCCACTGTATAATTTTTGTCTTTCTGCTTTCTATATTGTGAAAGACAAGTATTTTATACACAATAGGCCAATGAATGACAGTTTAAAGATTATAATGTGTCTTAACATTTCCACAATATTTGCTTTGGAGTGAGGTGAATTTGAGACTCAGAATTAAATCAGGAGAGTATATAATATCTTGAACTAAGCTGGGAAACCCAGGTTTGTGTCCTCATATGACCATGGAAATTCATGGCTGATTTAGAGCCAGTCCTCTCTTTTAACAAACTTCCTGAGAGGTTGCAGTGTGAGAACAAAATAATAGGAGACTCCCATGTGTATCATTCTGAGTTGGCAGGATATAAATATAATAAAAAAGATAAACATAAAATCAAAGATGGTAGGCAGAAAAATATAGGCAAAAATTTCATTATATAATTGTTCTGTTCTACTTGGGAAGATCAGATTTACTCCTCTTTTACTAAGTCTTCCCCATTTTTCTGCTTCAGCATGAACTGTTGTGTTTGGGGTTTTAGACATGTAGTGGAATACATAAAGGCTGTTCCTGAATTTAAATGGTTCACACAGTGCAGTGATCCTTAATTTTAAACCATCGCTTGTGTCAAGTTACAGTTGATTTGATATCCATAATGGATGGGTTCACAGTCATGCTAAGTACAAACCAAAGAAACTGTGCTTTAGATTAAGACAGTGTATTAACCCAGTCATTGATTAAGTCAACAGTGATCCCCAAAATAAAACCAGTTCTAAATGTCTCATTCAGTAAATTCTTTTAAACATTGTTGTGCTCTACTCAGTATCCAGAGGAAGAAACCTCCAGGAATGGAACTGTCTCCTAGAATATCGCCTTGCCTTGCCTTGCCTCGCTTTGATATCTGATGCCCCCTGCATGTGTACAGCAACTCCCAGAAGGAGTGCACCAGTTTGAGAAAAACTGTCTTAGGCTGTAAAACTCTTAGAAAGATTCTCAGAGGAGACTGATGTCTTTATAGACACTAGAAAACGGGATGATTTATGGTTTTCTTTTTGATACTTGCATCTCTATCACATACATTCTCTTTCCCCGCCCCCCTACCAGGTCTCTGGAAAGCCAGGATTCAGACCATCATGTTCTGGGACCAGGGGAGTTGGCTACTTGCCCAGCTTTCTCAGAAACAGATGCACAAAGGACACCAATGAAGCAAGATCTAAGGTGGAAGATAGAAATTCTTAGCAGAAACCCAGTAAAGGCATCTGAGGTTCTAAAGGACCTTAAACATTTTCACTGAAATCAAGAAAAGTTCTGATATCGTCATAGAGTTTGAAAAAATACTGATTTGCTAGCTCTAACCACCCAAATACACACACCCCATTATATGTTCCAATGAACCTCAAGTGAACAAAAGTTGATATACCCTCCTGTATGGTACATAAACATTACATCTTTTTGTAAATTGCAATGCATTTTATTATTTATGCACACACATTTAAATTTTTAAAATAAGAAAACAGTTAATATAGAAGTTCAGACAACCTCCTTTCAAATGGTTCCTATAATTAATTAAGAAAAACTTGAAATCCTATCTTATTCTTCCTTTCAGAATTTTTTTAGCTCAGAAATATTCTTACATGATTGATCTGGAGGCGTATTTCAGGCTGTTTTCTTGTTTTTATACGTGTATGTGTACATACTTGCCAGATATCACATTAAAAAAAATATTGGGAAGGATAAAACTGTTACCAAATTCTGCAATATTACTCTCTTAAGTAAATTCGTCAAGCAGCCCTCCCAAATAGCAGTTAAACTTTCAGGCTAATTTTCTAAAGCAACTGTGCTTTCCAGAAGCAGTGCAGAGTATTTGCACCTCTTGCTCATTTCTTTGTTTTTAATATTACCTGTTATTCTTGCCAGCGAGTGTAAGTGGATCTTCTCAAAGATACAGTACCTACAAGGAGATCAGGAATATTTTTGAGCAAGGAGGGTTCTGCCAGGGAGAATAGGAAAAGAAAAGAATCTAAAAATGAGAACAAAAACTTTCTCAATTATAAAGAACAATAAAGTTGTTATTTCTGCCAAAGGAAGTGTTACAAAATTGGAAGAGTCTTTAGACTTCTGTAGCTGCCATATTTACTGCTTTATCACTTTGAATCTATGCACATAAGTAATAAAAGTGCATTGAAATTAAAAAAAAACATTTTTAACTATACACCATGCAGAGATTTCATCACTTATGAATTCATTGAAACATATAGTTTTACCAGGGTGCCTAATCTTGCATAGATAACTTCACATACACCTAATTTGGGCCCAATATTTTGGCCAATTATCATATATTTCTTTGGAATCACTGTTTTCTTACTGAAAAATATTGTATTTTTCTTGTTTTTATATAGTGGTATAAAATCAAACTTCAAGACAGTCCAGGAATGTACTAATATTACAAGACCATTCTGTAATCTGACAAATGAATTTGCAGATTTTTGCCAGGGAAATGTACTTATTATAGTACAGCAAGACACCAGCAATGGAATAAATTATTCAGATATTCTACAATTCAGTCCATATACTGAACGTAAGTAATTTCCTTCTGTTTGAATCACATGTTAATTTTCACTATCTCAAATCAGGTCATTTTCCCTTTGGGGAAATAAATACTTTTTGTTCATTTGTCAAGCGAGTGGGCCTTGATGACCTTTATAATCAGTTATACTATACATTTTAGGAGAATTTTAAAAGCTAGGCTAGAAGTTAAGAGTAGCAGAAAGAATCAGGGTCTGTATTCAGGGCTGACTTTCAGAATCAAAATTGACATTGAGGATTAAAGCAAACCAATAATTAAACATTAAAACTATTTTATTATCTTTCTATTGAAAATATTATTTATAAGAATCCATTAGGTTTGATTAGAAATCCTACAGAATTTCCAAGGTACTTATATTTTAGATTATTACATTTGCTAAGATTAAAAAAATCTGGATTGCCAGCAAATAGTATTAATACTTTCTTTTATTTATGTTTTAATCAGGATGCTTCAGGCCACCTCAGTTTAATATTTCTGTTTGTCAAAACTGTGTAAATGTCACAGTGAAACTTCCACCTCTGTTACTTAAAATTTATCAAAAACTTGATTATAGAATCACAGTGAAAACAGCAGATCTCAAGGAAAATGTAAGTAATTAATTATTAAGATCTTAAAAATATCAAAGGGAATTCACTTTATGTGAACATGTGCTAAGTTTTTTGTTTTTATAATACTATATATCTCAGCTTCAGATGTGGTTTTTTTATGTAAAGTTTTTTTTATTTTTTATTTTAAAACATATTGCGTGGACAGTGTGTTGGCTGAGTATTGTTAATTCCAATATAAGAAATATATATATATATATATATGTGTGTGTGTGTGTGTGTGTGTATGTAATGTATGTGTATGTATATGTATATGTATATATATATATAATACCTTTTTCAAAATCTGATCTTAATCTTTTATCTTCACTTTGATAGTATTATATAAAATATGTATGACAATATTTCCCCCATTTCTAATTTTAAATATATTATCTTCAGTACATCTAATCGTTTTTCTAATTTATTCAATATTTATTACATCATTCTAATAATATCATTTTTTTAAACATACCTAGTAACATCCTTTTTCAAAATCTAATCTTAACCTCTAATCTTCA
>JANHFL010009177.1:3921-15779 GCA_032468155.1 Oxyrhabdium leporinum | reverse complement strand
TCCTTCCTTCCTTCCTTCCTTCCTTCCTTCCTTCCTTCCTTCCGTCCTTCCTTCCTTCCTTCCTTCCTTCCTTCCTTTTCCTTCCTTCCTTCCTTCCTTCCATCCATATTTTTTGGGGGGGTTTGAATATGAAATTCCTTCTCCTAGATAGATTGGCTTCTGTCGTAATAGCAAAGCCCCATTTTTTGGATCACCTTTCCCCTGCCCTTTTGACCAAGCTAATCCTACCTAGGGCAGTTACAAAGTAACCCATTGCTTCCATCAGCATTATTCCCAGGATAAATGGAACCATTAGGTTTCAGTATCAACTGGCCTTACATCTGCATAAAACAAACAGGATTATTTAGTAAATCATGCAATTTGCACCTACTGAGTTTTTAAACCAATGCAGGACTCCTCAGTGCTTTTCTTGAATGTGTCTAGGTCAAATTGGTTTTCATAAAGTTCAAGGGAAACTAGAACTTTAATATACTGCCTTTGAATTCTGAATCCAGGCTCCAACTAATAAATGCTGTCTAGGATTTAAACAAAATTTGGTTTCATGGTCTCACTTCACAAAACATCTGACAAGCCCACAGGATGTTGCTAAGTCACATGTTTAATAAGTAAACTGATATGCATTTCCATCTAAACAGAAAGAGTGTGTGTTTCTAAAATCATTGTGTCAAAGAGTCAAGAGGTAAGAATGATAAATTCAGTTTATCTCGCTGTACCACATTGTATGATTTTCAGAAGAGCACTGCCATGATTTCTAATAATACATTTTCTTCTCCTTCTTTTCACTCAACTCTTCTTTGCCTCTCTGTCAAACATTTCTAGAAAGAAATATAAGACAGTCTGCACAATTTCCCTCTACATTCAGAAGCTGCTTCGTTTTTATTATTTCTCGCTTTGCATTTTGATCATATGCACAATATGTTGATTTCAGCTGTGGTGTTATGTATTGCATATGTTGGAGTCAGATCCACTAAAACTATGAGGCACCTGAATAAATGTGTATAACTGTGTAGCAAATATTCCAAACAGGGAATTTGCCAAGCTGACAGCTCATTATGTGATAAACAGATATCTACATGAAGATCAAAGTATAATTTTGTTTTTTTATACATATTCCATTCTAGTACTTTTCTTATAACATGCTGATAGGGTAATTGAAAACGTATTTGTCTACTTTTATCCATGGAGTGGTACTCAAATATTAATTTAGAAAGAAGAATGATAGCTTGACAACACAGGGACGATAGATTTTATTCATCTATTTAAAAAAAAAGGAGTCCAAAGAACACTTTCTTGTTTGATTAGTTAAAAAACAACAACAGCAAGCAAACAAGTAATGAAGAGTTTTCTTATAATTCACAAGTCCTCAGAAATCAGCCTGTATTTTTATTTTTATTTTTATTTGTTGATGTTGCATCAGAAATTTATAAAAATATTCAAGCCAAAAACAAAAACATACTTCCCTTACTATGCTAGCCAAATTTTTGTTTTTGTATCTATTTTTACTAAAATGGATCTTAAAGATGCACCTATAAGGTCCATCATTCCTGAAAATTAACACTCATTCAAATGATAACAAGTGGGCTAAGGGCTTGAATGCCTAGGGCAGAGGCTCTACTAGGCACAAATCTGTGGATAATGCCTTGGCCTATACCTCACTTTCAAGAGATGGCAATAAGGCTCCCATGTTGATTGATCATGTACCATCATGTCCTTTACAACTCCTACCAACCACATAGATACATGTTCTCTATTCCTAAATTTGGTCTTCCAGTTGGTAGCTGAATCCATTCTACTGGTCATTTTTCTCCCACCTTGATCCACTTTCTACTCCAGGGTGTTAAACTCAATTTCATTGAGGGCCCCATCAGGATTGTGTTTGACCTCGAGCAGTCAGGATAGGGTGGGCATGGTCAGCATAACCCTAACATCACCCATGTTGGGGACTCGAGTGCACTGCCTGCAAAAATGGGCTCCCAAACTCCATTTGTGGCTGGGATGGCCTCCTGAAACTCTCTGCCAGTGAAAACAGAGCTTGTTTTCACTGGCAGAGTCACCATGGGCTGGTCCTTCGCTGTTTCCAGAGTGGCCCTGCAGGCCAGATCTAAGCACCTCATGGGTCAGATCCGGACCCCAGGCCTTGAGTTTTAAACCTCTGCTCTATCCATTCAGGATAATCAAAATAATTTGTTGCATTAAAACAACATGTCCTGTGTTTATACCCACTCATTGCAAGCTAGGATTTAATTGTCAAAACTTAGCCTTCCCTTGCTTAACCCTCTCAGTTGCTGTTACTTGTTTGCTGATTTAAATGTTCAACATTTCAACTATTTGCTTTCACTAGAGAAGAACTAGCCAAAGGAATGCAGTTGAATTTTCTGGGATATGTACTTCCTTCAATATTGGATGGATGATCCAGTTTTTTTTTTCCTGCTTGTGTCCTTGGTAGCAATCATCATAATTTGAGCCCCAGAAATTGCTGACTTTCTCTTAATTTTTGCTTCACTTGCAAACATCTTAAAATGGGAAAGTCATCCATGTGGCAGCTGCAAGCAGTCCAGGGTTTGGTGTGTTTCTAGTGAGCTACTTGTACCTATCAACCAATGGTTTTCTTTCTATTTATTGAATAAAACGTGGGAGAGGAGGTTATAAATTCTAATCAATAGCTGTAATTTCTAGCAGCCCTTTGCCACACTAAGCTAGGCAGTAATAGAAAGAAGTAAAGGGAAGAGTCAGATCACCATAGTTTTAGATGGCCAATGTAATAATTTCAGGTGCACTTACTTGTAATGAAGCCCTTTTGAAGTTTTCATTTCTTATGTACATGCCAGTCTGTTGCACAGGAATTGCAAACACAAATGTTACGGGAAAAATGAAATGTACAAGATGAAACCACAATTATCCTTGTTCCGAAAATAATTGTCAGTTTTGCATTTCATTTTCTGATACCAACCTATTTATATCCTCCCCTTCCTCCCCAACACACACACGCACAGACTCACACACAACCCACAGTATAATGCATACACTTGATGAGGTAATTTCTCTTGTCAGTTTGTACAAACTTGACAATCCTATTTTTTTATATTCCTCAAATGTACGTTTGTTTTTCATGTGCCTTTAAGTCAGTGTTCATTCCTGCAATTGCCTGAACCACTCTCTGCAGTATCCTTGGCAAAGTTTTTCATTGCTTGCTTCTTCTTAGGGTTGAGAGAGAATGACCTGCCCAGATTTCCCCAGTTTCCCCATGTGGTGTCTACTCACTATACTAAACTGGCTTTCATATGTATGAACCTGATTGTTTTTCCTATTAGTGTTGTTATATAGTCTAATATTTGTGGCATCAGGAAGGGTATTTGGCCTGTAAATGCTCAGTTTACACCCAGTTGCCTCAACTCTACTCCTAATTAAGGGATTACAAGGTTGTAAAAATGGAGCTTATATATTTTAGGACGTGGCAAGCATCCTTTGCAAGATGCTTGGAAGGGCCATTTTCAGCTACATGATCTTTATATATATACTTTTTTTAAAAAAAATATCAGGTATATCTGACATCCTTGAACACACAGCACACAAGAGTTTGAACCAAGGTTCACAGATTGAGGTTTTTGTTGCTTACAAAAGCTGATCGAGGTTGGAACTATAAACACAGTCGATAGAAAATAAACCCTTTCAATGTAAGGCATTGAAAAGAAAATTGGGTTACATAGAATCCCTTCTTCTTCTTTTAAACACAGCAGCTTAATGTGTTGTAAAATCAGTGATTATCAGCTTCTGAGAATGTTCGTTCTCTCTCATTGTAATGTCTTAGTCTGCTTTGACTAACTAGATTTATTTGGCTTGTTAGACTAATTTATAAAGATGGGATGTACTGTTTGACAGTTGAGAGGTTGGGATACAGTACGGTATGGCCATTTTTCAGATGTTGCATAATCCCTATCTTGTTTCATTAGTATTTCCACAGAAAATCTTTCCAGTAGTAGTAAATGTATTTTTCATGACCGAGAACTATGTGCAATAATTGCAACAGAAAAACAGTAATACTATAATATTCTAAAATCAATTTTAAAACTCACAGCCTAAAGTAAAATGTCTTTAGACTAAAAGGCCTATAACATAATAAAATCAATGTTTATGCAGGTTAAAAGAAGTGTTAATGTACTTGCAGGAGCCGAAGATAAAAAGAATTTTTTAGTGTTTATGTTATGTTTTCCTATTAGTTTTGTTTTTAAACATCAAAAATTCTGACTCCAGTAATACTTCTGCTGGGAGTCAATTCCAAAGTTTCAGTGTTGCCAGTCTGATATACCAAGGAGTACCATACAACTTTGGATTAATAATAGAATCAAATTCACAGGTTCACAAGACATCCAACTGGTCATTCAAAGAGCTGGGTGGGCTGATACACAGGGCAAGATATATCAAAACCAGCAATTTATAATGATCACAAATAACTTTCTGATAGAATGGTCGAGAATGAAAAAATAAATAAAAATAAGGAGGGTTAGGATAAAAAATAGGAGGATCAGGATGCAAATCAAAGGGCAGAGTGAGCTCTCATGTAACCCATCCAACACACTACTACAATAATCAAAATATAATGCAACAAGGGTGCAAACCAATTGCTGAGCTGCCTTGGAACTGAGGATTTGACACATCCTACGAACATTCATTACATGGAACTCACAGGCTTTAATTGTTTGTTTTGCTATCTATTTATATGAAGATTTTTAGAGACATTCTGTCATTGATCTGGACTCCAGGGTTCCTCCTGACTGAGGAGACCCCCAACTGGTACAAAAAGGAAGTGGAAGGATGAGGTGATCAGGGTGGAATGCCAGTCAGAAATCCTGTCTGACAGCTGGAAAAAGAAGAAGAAAAGATGACAAAAACCTAAAAAAAAAAAATCATCTGCATGGATGCAATAATTAAACTGAGATGACAAAATCAGGCAGCCTAACAGAAAGGTACTGTATGTGAAGAAAAGCTACTGATTTGGTATCTTTGGAAGCCTATATTAGCTGGCTGAGAGAAGCCTGATATTTATGAACACATAACCTTAACTTAAGGAACCCTGCCTTCCATTCTGTTTCTGCTTATTCCACTTTCACTTGGGTTGCTCTTTTTCTGGCTGACAGTGTGTGCATCCTTGCCTTTGCTTGGTCTGCATGTTCTTTGTCAATTCTTCAGTGAAGTCAATTCTTCAGTGAAGTTTTGGGTTGAAGGACCAATGTTAATATACTTTGTTTCTGGTGGTAAATGTCTTGCTATAGCACTCCATGGATGCGTGCATGCGTATGTTTGCATGGACACATTTATATCTAGATAGATACATGAAACTGATCGACTTTCAGTATTTAATGCCAAAAATTACTATCAATTCTATTAATATATTTCTATTCTGCCAATATTTTTTACAAGGTTGTATAGAGTATACAGACTCTTTGGAACCTCTTGATCCCTGAGGTGAGTTTGGTTTCTACCTTCCTGATCTTATGCAAGAACCTTGAAGACCTGGTTCTGCCAGTTGGCATGGTCCCCCAACAGTGGAGTATCATCAATAGCAGATCCCACCTCCCCCGCCCCGTACATTCTGCTCCCTATATATATTTGGTTTTATTGCTTTTAATGTTGTAAGCTACTCAGAGTGGCTTTACAGCAAGATGGGTGGCAAACAAATTATTTAATTAAATGGATGAATAAATAGCATTCAATGTAATGTTTATTTGTATTGTGTGTTTGAATGTGCAAGTTGCTAGGATTATATTGGAGTCCAGTAAATATGCATCTATTTCTTAAAGTTGGGCTCTGGTTGAGGTTGGAAACCCAGTTAGCTGGGTTACAAAATTATTCTCCTGCAAAATCTTAAATGAAATGGGACAGGAGAGTGAAACTGACGGATTTGTCTTGTGCTTGGTTTGTGCAAATGATTGCTTACAGAATGTACACAACACATACAGTCTTGTAGCTGCAAACCAATATTATGAGAAGTTGCTTCTGACATATTCCAGGCAGCTAATATTTCAATTTCAATTTTGTTAGCCAGCAAATGAAACAAAACAAAAGGGAAAGAAACAGAAAAGAGAAAGCTATTAGCAACAAATAAGAATATAAAATAATCAGTTTTACTTTCCACTGTGGATCTCCTGCCAGAATCTTGGTGTCACTAAAAACAACAAAACTTTACAAGATTATATGTTGTATGAAAAATCCTCCCAAGGAGGAAATCAACAGGAAGTCTTCCCCCAGAGTTGAGGGAGGTTTCCATTCCCCTGTCTGTCCGAAAAGGGGTTAAAACATGGCTTTGCAGTATTGTGTGGGGAACCCAAAAAAGCATGCAGAGGTGCGGTATAGTGCCACAAGACCCCTCCCTTTGCCTTTATTAAACAGCTTTTAACAGGGTTAGCTTATTCTTGCCTCCTTCAAAAAAAATTATAACTGTTATTTTTGTATATAATTTTATACATTTTAACCCAAATTTTAAATGTATTAATATAAACTGTTTTATATTTTGATGTTTTGTTGTATGCCACTCAGAGTCCCTCTTTGGAGGAGGTGGGGATTTTTGAAATATGAAATATAAATAAATCTAAATAAATAAATATAGAAGATATCTCATTGATCAGGGATTGCTGCTAAAAGGGGAGATATACAATTTTGCAGCAACTTTATATAAAATATGTATTCTTAAAGAGCGTGTATAATAGATTCTACCTTTTGCATACCGCACCAGCTGAGATTATGATCTATAGGAAGACTGTAATATTGGCCCTGAAAAAACATGCTAAAGGAAGGACATTCAGTATTGTGCAACCATGTTTTTCCTTGAGACCAGCCAAAGTTACGTAACATGTTCTGAGACAGACCCCACGAAACTAATTTCTGTTTAAGGGATTACTATGTAGATTGAAAAGAAACATTGAAAACAAAGTAAAGGAACCCAGTGGGCACTGATAAATGTGTTTAAGCCAATAATGAAATATTGCTAGTCAGGCTGTTGCTTCTACACTAATCATCCTTTCTTTTAAGCTAGGACTCGTACTGCAGAATACATTTGGGATTACCAAATTGTAGAACTGAGATGTTTAGATTGAATTTGGAGCCTGAAATTTTGTAGGGCAAATAACACACTGTAATGTGTGTTTTTAAATCAAGGATTAGATAAATTAAGTAATGCAAATGGGTAGGAGGTGCATTGTGTACATACATACCCACACATTCAGAGAAGTTCCCCTGTCAATCTTTGAGTGCAAAGGATCTCAAAGAGAGCCCTCGGTTTTACAGTAGTTAAAGTGCAATATTGCAGACAATTCTAGCCATAGCGTGGAGTTCAATCCTGATGGGTTCAACCTTTTGAGGTCAGTAAAATGAGGACCCAGATTGTTGGGGGCAATATGCAAATAATTCTTTACATTGTATACCATCAGAGAGTTCTGTAACTGCACATGGAGTTATGTATAAGCCTAAATGCTATTGCTATCTCAGAATTCTGATAGGACAAGGATGAGAAATTGGTGGCCCTCCAGCAGTTGCTAAACTACAATTCCCAGCTTCCTGTGCCACTGGCTATGCAGAGTAGTGAGGGATCATTTTACCTCTCCACTGAAATCTGACAGAATGTTCCAGATCTATTCTTGACATAGATTATCAATATGGTGCTGTCAAGACTGCCTACTTGTACATCTTCTTCTTTTTTTCTGTCCTCACTTCATTCCTCCAAAATCCAAGAGGAAAGAAAATGACAGAAGGAGGCTTTATAGCAAAGCTGACACACAGATAATCCTTCAGAAGGAATGAAGAGCATGTTCAGGTTTGGGAGGCATTAGTAAAGTTATTCAGGTGTCCATTCTTGATTCTCGAGGGGGTTTAACTATAAAGACAACCAAACAAAATAGACCATGAATAAAAATAAAACTGTACAGAGTTCCTCAAGGAAATTATCACTACAGCCATTGATAGGACCATTGACTAAGACTTTTTAATTCAACCTATGAAAATTTGCATAAATCCCCCTCCCCCATCCTTTTAGTACTTTTCACTTTCAAAAAAGGAGCAATTCATAATCTGAAATTCTAGGGTTGTATTCTTCTAATAAACATTATTAATTAGAATTCTTTGAGGCTTATTCTTTGGATTAACAGTTTTTCGTTCAGACTGTTACAAGAAATGTCTGAAATAATAATAAAAAGATACTATTCTTGTCAAGAATGTACTGACAGTCATCAGGCAACGTGATATCCAAAAAAGAGCTAATGCATGTGCATTTGATTAGTTAATTAGCATTTTTCTTTCTCAATCCTGATCAGTCAGCATAAGTGACAACAATTTAAGAGCCAGCATTACTCATTGATAAAATGCCCAATTATGGGTTTGTTTGTGTATTTTTAAAAAGTCTTTCCCCAACAATGATTGTTTAATCCAACTCTCCTAAATTAGATTTCTCAATCTACCCAGAAGATGAACAGATTTAATTAGCCTCCTAAAATACTTTGATTGTGAGGCAGCCAGAGGATAAGAATTCTCTATCCATGACTTTGTTATTCAGATCGAAGTAAGGGGGAATGGATGAGAGAGAGAGAGATCTTAAAGGTAAATGCTGGAGAGCATTATTTTTTTTTTTGAAGTCAGTTGGTACTATTGATGAAGACTTTGAATATGCTCCTAGTGATACTAACAGATCAAATTTTGGAAGACAGAATGGGAGAGGCACGTTCCAAGTATACAGAGAATTGTAAAATGAAATGTACATCTATTGTCCTTCTTAAAATATATAGGAAAGAGGTGAAAAATAAAATGTGTGGGGGTGTTGTTTTTTTGTGGGGGGGGATTTAGCTTTTTTTGTCTGTTATACTATAGCACCATAAAATTTTATAAATCTTCTATGCTACTATCAATTGTGTTGGCATGAGTCAAATACCACTGGAATTTGAATGATTTGCTGTCTCACATCTCCTGCCTCAGGTTTCCTATAAACCAGAGATAACAAAGGCAAGAGAAAAAAAATATTCTAGAAGCCATTGTGTTGATGATAATGATGAAGCTCAGCTGGATGTTCAGTAATAGTACAAAAATGATTAACATATATACTGATTTTTCATAGATGCCCAACTCTAAACAAAACCAAATGTTTTCTGACAAAATGCAATTACTTGAATAAAAGCATGATGTCTCATTAAGATATGAGAAGCTATGCTGGAGTACTGCTTCAGAACCCATCAGAAACCTTTTGAGGATTTACAAAATATTTAAGGGAGGTTATATTTCTGGAAAACAAGCCAATGGATCAATATCACAAATCAGCCCAGAGTTCTCACTTGAGGCATAAAGGACCAAGCTCAAATTGTCCTACTTTGGACACATTACAGGTAATCCACAACTTACAACAGTTCATTCAGCGATGGTTCAAAGTTAGAACAGCACTGAAAAAAGTGATTTAGGACCATTTTTTCATACTTACAACTGTTGCAGCATCTCCATGGTCATGTAATCAAAATTCAGTTGCTTGGCAACTCATATTTATGACAGTTGCAGTGTCTGGGGTCATGTGATCATCTTTTGTGACTTTCTGATAAGCAAAGTCAATGGGGAATCCAGATTTACTTCACCGTGTTACTGACTTAACAACTGCAGTGATTTGTGGCAAGAAAGGTCATAAAATGGGGCAAAACTCACTTAACAACTATCTCACTTAGCAACAGAAATTTTGGGGTCAATTGTAGTCGTAAGTTGAGAGCTACCTGTATGCAAAGATCTAAATGTCTGGAGAAAGTTCTAATGCTGGGAAAGAGAGAGAAAGAGAATGACCAGCAACAAGGTGGATGGATTAGTTGCAGGGGCAATGAATGCAACATTGGAAGATGGGAGAGACGCCAATAGGTACAGATTGTCATGGAGAAAATCTATCTATCTGGTTGCTAAGAATCGACATCAATGGCATATAATCAAATATCTCTGGAGGTATGAATTTTTGCTTAGAACTTTATTTATTTGGGGTTTTTTTTTAATTTATATTTCATATTTTTCAACTGCCCGTCTCCTCGGAGATTGCACACTTTGTAATCACACCCTTTGAATCAATACACAAGTCAACACATACGAATCTCTTCAAATTCATTCTTTTTGCAAAACATTCATAAGTTCATAGTCAGTGAAAAAAGACAATTGCTTTATATTAGATCAAAATGGTTGCAAAAATGCATGCGTTAAATCAGGGGTGTCAAACTCATGTCATCATGGCATCATCATGTGATGTATCATGACTTTTTTTCCCCTTCACTAAACTGGGCAAGGATGTGGCCAGCGCATGACGCATCCAGCCTGTGGGCCGGGAGTTTGACAGCCCTGCATTAAATAAACCATGTGCTCAACTGTAAGGAGTTCAGAGCTAATGCATACTAAAATGCTTTTAAGTTTGTGTATTTTAAAAAAAAATCTTAAACAAGTAGAATGTGTCAGGAGTGGAAAAAGAGGTTTAAAAATGACAGATTTCAGTCTGTTTGGAGAGATGATGTCATAGCTGGAAAAGACATGATTTGTCTCTGAAATCTGCACTCTGACAACACTAAGTTGGACAGCTTACCTACCATTATGACATAGACTTGCTAAATGAGAAAAAAATTCTGAAGAAATGTCTAAGGATGTTGTTCGTCTTTAAAGACTTTTCTTCATAATCATCTGTTAATCCCTCTGTTGGTGGATGCTATTGGAGATGTTCTGCAAAATCTTCAAGTTGCCAAATATTCTGATTTTTCATTTGATGCAAAAATATGCCAAGATGGCCATAAAAATCCTACAGATTACTAGATGTCAGCAAAGATACACAGAAAAGCCTACTGTCTACCACCTGGTGGTCCTTCAGATCTCAACAATCCTAACATTTTATACTATACTATTATCCTTATATAAAGCCACGTTCTAGATGGAAGTTCTGGCAAATGTTTCCGTTGTGGCTTTATTTGGATTATAGCTCCAATTATTGTATATTTCAGTTTTAAAATGGTACTGAAGAAAGAATTTCCTCTTGTTGTTTTTCATTCCTAACCTTTGCTCTATGGATTATTTTTCATTATTTAAATGAGAAGTTAGTGTGGCTAAGACACACCTTAGTTTTTGGGGAGGAAAAGAAGAAAAAAAAAATCTGTCTCTACCTACCAGCATCCATCGGTATTCATCTGGCTAGCTTCCTTGCAGCAAATAGCAATCAGCATGGTTAGCTTCAGCACGTTATTGCAGCCTGATTCAGCACAAACAGCTGATTGGCGGGTGGATCGACCTCCCGGAATACCCTCAATCAGCTGTTCCAGGTTGCAGAGGTTGCCACAGACCACCGCCACCTTCGTGCCTCATGTTTTTGGCCTCTGTGCTTTGCATTTTGGCCTCTGTGCCTCTCGTTTTCAGCCTCTGAATGCTCCATTTTAGGCCCCTTCAAGACTGTGGGGATCACCACAGCACGTTGCTGCTGATCACTGCCTCTGTGCATTGCATTTTCAGCCTCCATGCATTGCATTTTTGGTCTCTGCATGCCCTGTTTTGGCCTCTGCACATCACATTTTGGGGCGGTTTCAGGCAGTGGGGATCGCCGCCAAAAACAGGGCATGCAGAGGTTGAAAATGCGATGTGTGGAGGCTGAAAGTGCAATGCGCAGAGGCGGCAACCAATGGCCATGTGCTGTGGTGATCCCCGCAGGCTTGAAGTGGGCTGAAATGAAGCATTTGGAAGCTGTGAACGCAAGGCACAGAGGCCAAAAACTCGAGGCACAGAGTCAAAAAATGCAAGGCATGAAGGCGGTGATGGTCTGTGGTAATCCCTGCAGCCTGGAGCAGGTCTAAAATGTGATCCGGGGAGGCAAAAAATGGCTGAAG
>JANHFL010009176.1:15363-25575 GCA_032468155.1 Oxyrhabdium leporinum | reverse complement strand
TTTACAGCCCTCTCTAAGCGGTTTACAGAATCAGCATATTGCCCCCAACAATCTGGGACGTCATTTTACCGACCTTGGAAGGATGGAAGGATGAATCAACCTTGAGCCTGGTGAGATTCGAACTGCTAAACTTCTGGCAGCCAGCAGTCAGCAGAAATAGCTTGCAGTACTGCATCCTAACCACTACCTCACCACGGCTCTTGAACAGTATCTCATCAAATTACTTTAATATGTGTAGCTATGAATGCACTCATAGCAACAATGATATTGATTGGCCAAAGTCAGCCTGTAAGTTTGTAGTAAGTTTGTACTACAATTAATAATTGTAGTATTATAGTAATTGTAGTAAGTAATGATATTGTAGTAAGTAATGATATTGATTTGCCAAAGTCAGCCTGTAAGTTTTACAGTTAACTGGAATTCTGATTTTGAATTTTGCTGATTGTAATCCAACATTCTACTACACTTTACTACTACATTTAAGTGAGTAGTTATCTTTTTGTTTGCACATGCATACATGTGTTTTGTTTTTAGTTATCTCTTCTAAAGCTGATTGAGATTGTGATATAGCAACTGTAAAGCATTAGTCTGGATTTAATATGAAATATTACTGTGAGGGTGCCAGTTTGTGTCCATAACCATATAAATATGTGACCTCACCTGCAGCTACATTTTAAGAAGCACTGCTATAGACTTGACAACCATAGATATGAATCTCTTACTACAGGAGAGTTCATTTGGATGAACTTTCATCTGGAAGATTCAGCAGCGGTCTGCCATCTATTATATATCTAAGTAGAAAGGCAGCCACGTCGGTGCAAAATTTGGAATGACATGTGTTATGAAGTTCTCAGAGTAAAGTCAAGCGTAGGATAGGAAGCAACTAAATTCATTTAATAAGGACCACATGACATACATAACATATCCAGTTCCACAACATATGAAAGACTCTCAACACTGAGTTTTCCTGTTTTTAATTAAGATGTAAACTTTGACATCAAAGAGATGCAAAATCCCCAATTTGCTCAAACATAACTTTTATACCACTTAAAGGAATTTTACAAGTTACTCTGGCTTCATGCATATTGGATTAATTGTGCAGTTTTAGGAATTTAGCTGGAGTCACCCAATAGTAATTCCACCTCATGGCATTCCTCATTAGATATATTTCAACATTTTTTAAAAAACAACTCTGGTGCTTAGAAATAAAATATGAGCGATACACTATACATGGCAAGCGATTGCTTTATTTGAATTTAAATTAGTAGTGGACTGTCTGCAGAACTAATTTCTATTTGAACGAGAAATCAAAAACATTTACCATAACTATAGATAATAAGTGGGCAGAGAAAATTTACCTTGCCTCAAAGTATCTTGATAAACCCAACCTCCTGTTTTCTGTGATAATAGTCAAATAAGTGTGATTTAATTTACAGTAATTCACAACTAATCTAAGACTTCTTCTCCACATGTATTTAATGGACATCATCTGTTTTTTTCTGTGCCCCCTTATTTATTCAGTAAATATGTATGCTCCCCAACTCCCAATGATTCTTTTTTTAAAAAAATTCAAAACTTGGATGTGTTTCTGGGCATTAGGATCAGGAGGATAAATGGACCCTGTAACGGGTTAATTTATTGTTAAATGGGTTTTGTCCTTGGTTGCCAACATATGTTTTTTATATTCTCATTTATCTTGTATTGGGCTTTATGTGGTGGTAACTGACCAGAATCACTATGGAGAGATGGGGAGCCATGTAAATTAAATCAACCAATAAAATAATAAATTAACATTTTTCACCTTAAGGTAATAGATCTGGTGGCAACTGCAAGGTGCGTAAAATATGTTGTTCTTTGTTATCCATTATATTGGAAGCAGAATCAGGTGACTAGTAATAGGTGGGATCAGAACAGAGCTCACTGTCCATTTTAGGATATGTGATATGGTCTCACATATTCCCTTTCAGTCCTTGGACAGTCACGTTCTCTCTCATGCTGTAGATACCTCCCTGAAGGACTGTAGATACCTCCCTGAAGGACTGAAGTAGCAAAATAGTGGAATGATCCCCATCGCATCTAAGAAAGCACGGAGGAATTTGACATTTCTTGCCCATATAAAGAAAGGAAAAGAAGCACACATAAGTAAAAGTGGTTTGTGTTCCATTGCCTTCGTGACTTTGATCTTTTTTAAAAAAACAAAAAAACAAACACAATACGTCATTTTATTCTGGTTCCATCAGAATGAGGTGGAAATACAAAATACGTTCAAAAATAAAACATCGCCTTCTTTCCACCCAAAAGCCAATAGAGATTGTGTGTGATTCAAAAGCAGATAATGTACATATTTCTTGTGAACAGGGGCTAGAAAGAAGTATTGTGGAAAAACTATCTGACTGGAATTCTGAGGAAAAGATTTAATTAATTAATTAATTAAATTTATTTGCTGCCCATCTTCCCGCAATGCACTATTCCATAAAAAAAGCATATTCAGGTTATTTAAAACAGAATTATATGCAAATATAGTGACAATGATCCAGTTACCAAGATGATTCTGAACATTTGTCTTCTGTCCATCCGATTAGTAATAACATAAAAATCTTTTAATTCTTGAAAATGCTACAAATTTATCTTTTGTGGTGATTTACAATCTGTAAGTAGTTAAGAACTGAATTCGAAATTTAAACAAGAATGTCTTCCCTATATATTGCATGTCACACAACAAGGCAAACTCATATACTTAGACTCAAGCTCAAGCTCAAGGGGGAAATATCTGACATGAAGATAATAATCCAGAAGCCATTTTAATAGTTATAACTATTTTGATGTTAGGAATTGAACTGGACAAATCTTGGGTGAAGAACACCACATAACTAAAAAACTGGTTTCTGAAGTAACTGTAATTATGGGAATTATCAAACAGTAAAAGTGACTTTCCCATAGCTATTTGATATTTAAAATGATAGCAACAGATGTTTATTACTAAATGGAATGATGTGAACTGAGGAACTGAAGTGTACATTTGGTTTTACTGAAATGTTTTAAGTAATCACTTCAAAGCCTGTCAAATTCCTCTGTACATCTGTGTATCTTTCCTGAGAGATAAAGCAACTACACATTAGGTACACCTGGTCCACAAAGACCTGTATGTAGGTATTTGTTGGCATAATAGATGTAATTACAGTGTGAGTAGACAGACACTTAATGTAAGCATTACTGAAAAATTAATGTTTAGGTAATTGGCTCTTTTCCACTATTATATGCCAGAGTCAAAAAAGAAGCAATGAGAATGGCAAAATATTAGTACAGTGCCTTTGGCGATCTAATATTGAATTGTGAAATTTCAAAAAACACTACATACACGACTACTTTATCTATATAATTTCTTTTAATTGTTCAATTGAAAAGAATTAGCATATATGCTGAACAAAATTGCCTGATTAGTAGATAAAAATATTGACACATAGAAGTTCTTCAAAAGAATACAGGCTGCTGAAGGCAAGGTGAATAACAGATTGGTTTGGTGCATGGTTTGACTTGTTGGTTTGTGTAGCTGGTCTGAAAATATATGAAGCATGTAGTCATACATGGAAAAAATACATTCCCACGCCTTACTTATAGATTCCCTATAGGTATCCAGTAAGCCATTGTGGATACAAAATGCTACGCTGATCTGATCCAACATGGTTCATTATATGCCCTTAAAATAATGAAACATGACTTCTAAAACTTTTGAATCAGCAGTCCAGGAAGTGTGACTATCTGCAGAATATTTTTTTGGTGGAAAACATGGCTTTGTCTTTGGGACCTGTGAGAAGGTGCCCCTGAACTTCACAAATCCCGGAATCAGATTTATAAGGAACTGTACCTTCTTGTCACATGTCCTGACAAAACAGCCTCAAAGGTTACTCCTTGGCCATGTTGCTTCCACATGTTCAATATAATGCTCCTTCCCACAGATAAGGGTGATCTGCCATCTTGAGGAATTATGCGGTCATGGCTGCTTCTATAATTTTAGCAGCTGTGTAATTACCTCCCTGAAGATAAGGTCAATAGTAAGATAATGTCTATTAAGGGCCGATCTATGGAACCAAAAGTGTCAGATGGCTCTAGAATAGGGAGAAAAATAGGAAATGGTTGGTTATGTAGTAGGTTCACTTATTGTTTACCCAGTTTCCCCAGTCTGGGTGCACTCCAAATGCAGCAATTTTAACCTTCACCATCCTTGCTATTGCTGAAGGTTCTAGGAGTTGAAGTTCATACATCTGCCTGAATGACAATTATACATGCAGAATCGACTTCTGTTATAACTCAAGGTATTTATTGCAGTCCTAAATCCTTAACTCTAGTATCAGAAACATATTGCAGCATACAAACTTTCTAGGGAATGAAAACACAAAAGCTTATTTTTCAGATAATCCAGGGAGATAGAACACTAGTTCAAAAATAATCCATAAATAGTCAGGATTCAATCTAGAAGTTCTCCAGGGAATTCCAAGCAGATGGGTGGATAGAATAACAGAATAACATAGTTGGAAGGGAGTTAGCAGGCAGTAGAACATTAATAGCCATAAAAAGCCAGTCATTGTGCAGGTTTCTTTAACTATAACTCTTTCTGCTAACTTAACTGCTTGCTAAATCACACTTCTTTCTTTTGAATAGATAGTTTGACTTTTTTTGCTCTGCCATGCATAATTTGAGTAGCTCAGTTTCTGGGTTAGATGACTTAGACAGCTGTGAAGAACCATGGCTGAATGTTCTTCAAATCATTCTCCTGGCGAAGACTGAAGTGAGACTTTATTGGTCAAGTTCCTAAGTACAGCTTCTGAATCTGAAGACTCAGGTTGGTCCCTCGATCCCTGTTTGGTAAGGCTGAATTGCACCATAAATTTAAAGGCAAGAAACGTAGGGCCTTTGTTCCTTACCATTGGATGCCATACTCTGTTCTAGTGCATTTCTATTCAGAAGGGTTCATGAACTATATATACATACATGCGAGGGTTATAAAAAAGTAAAATCATACACTGCAGAAAAATGTTTTGGCATATCACCTTCTCAGCCACAGTCTGTTAAAGTAATTGTAGCACTCTGGAAAAAGATTAAAAGACTGAAGCAGGAAAAATTGGCACTGGCTAAGCAAGGAATAGGTAAGGTGTGATGGAAATAAAAATAGCAACAACCATCCTTAAAGTTAATATACTTTTAATCATTTTTATTGCATCAGCTCCAAATGAAAACACTTAGCAATCTAGTTGGGGTTTATTACTCTGGGGACATGAACAGCTGTTTATTTCTTTGGGTTTGACCTAGTATTTTATATTAAATTTAGGGTGATTATATATGCCTGTTAATGCTGAGGCAAAAAATGTTTTGTCTAGAACATTGCCCAGAATTCTCCAAGAAAAAAAAAAAGACATTAAGAATTTCTCTCTATAAGAGTACATGTAGGGAGTGTCAATAGTAAATAACTGCAAATGGTACCTTGAAGATATTTTTTGTTTTATTTTTGCTTTGTTTCTGCAGTGTGATGGAGAGTTTGTTTTAGCATCCATTGGAACACGCAGAGTGTGTGTGTCCATAATTAGCAAGTTATCAGTGGCAGAAACTTGGAATTTACAAATAACTGCTTAAGAATTTGCTTAAGAACTGCTTCATAAGCCCAAAATGTGCACACAAATAAGCACCTCTTAGGGAAATATTCATTTTGTGTTTGATTAAATCAATACTTCGGGAAGGTGTTAAAAAAAGTGGGATGGATTATTTGAGTTAATTCCAATTGTTTTCAGAAGATTGGGAAAATATAGAATACATATATATAATTCCATTTTTATTTCCTATTTTATGCAATATACACTACTGGGAAAAAGCTGGTTTTAAAAACTCCAGTGGTTATGGGGTCTCAGACTTAACCTCTGTGGCCAGGTGCCCATTATTGTGGAAAAGTTGTAAGTGTGGAAAACAAGGAAGAAGGTTGACCTTATGAATACATGACTCAGCTTAACATCCCAGCTTTGGGGGAAAAAATCCAGCAAGTAGATCCAACAAAACTAAAACTGAGGGAGGTTTTGAACTGAAACAAAAGGGGTAGTTCTGATACACAGTAAAAAAAGATGCATATCTCTAGAATAACAACAAAATTTGTGTAAGTAATATGAAATGATATACAAGAGTTTAGGATTGTACCTACTGATCCCTTTGGATTACTAGCAAGTGGCTTCTTTTGGAAATCAATAAAGCATGTTTCCACTTAATGTACTGTATTATGGTTCGGTTATTGCTAGAGTAAAACCGGAAAGCTTAATGAAGTTTCAGAACATTTTAAGTGCTCCAGATTAATTATCATATATTTGTAGCCTTCTGACATCAGACCAAGAAGTCATCCACCATTACAGTATAATTTATTGCTTCCATGATTTTCAGGAAGTGATAAAACATTTTAAGGCCAAATATATACATGATTTCAGCATACAATAACCTGCAGATGCCAGGATAGTCTTGAAACAAATACATTAAAAATATTGTTTTTCCATACCAAACTGACATTATTTAGTACTTTGGCAATTTTTTAAAAAAATGTTTAGATGTTCTTCATGACAGATTATGGTTTTCTTTTCATATATGGTATTAAAGATTTACTTATTTGTGCATACATATTCCAGATGTAGTAACAGTGTTCAGATCTTTAGAAGAGAATGTGAAAAATAATTTCAACGTTTTGGAACCATTACATTTTGCCAGGAATGAAGAGCAATTGTGGCATCTGGAACCAATTCTGAGCCCATTGCCTCTTAGCCTATCTTTCATTTAGATTTGTTAATCTATTCTACTCCCATGCATACATTGCATCTTGTATATTTTCTCTTGGCAACCTAAGAGGCAGTGAAGCTGAACAAGACAAGATTAACCAGTCATTCTTAGAAAGACTTGGATAGGTCTTGTGACTGTCTGTGAGTACCTACTTTTAACATTTCAAAACAATGCTCAGTGGTAATGGTACCAACTTTTTGATGTATCACAGTTCTCCGGGTATTGAAAATAAATCAAGATTTATATTATATATCTACTTCTTCTAAAATAGGTAGTGGGTAGTAATTAGTTTATTTTTCCAATCACTTTGTCCTGAAAAGAAATTCAAGCTCTACTTCTAATTTGGGTCCATCCTTCAATTCTAGAGTTAAAGATAGCTTCCTTTTATGTATAAATCCTGGTCAGTAATCTAAATAGAAAAGCACAATAAATCAATAGCTTGAGAAAATTGAATTTAAGATAAAGTTCCTTTTCTGTCAAGTTTGGCTTCTGGTGACAGACTATACTAGTACATTAGAAGACAATATTTAGGTCATGGCTGAACTGCAGAGTCCTTGGTGCCCTTTGAGCTTGGTTGTTTGTTTGCAGATGTTTCATTATCCAACTAGGTAACATCTTCAGTGCAGAAGCTACCTAGTTGTGTAATGAAATGTCTGCAAGCAAACAAGTAAGTTTGGTGAGCACCAAGCTCTCTACTGTATATTTGACGATGTTGTTTTCTTGGCAACCATATATAAGTGGTTTGTCTGTTACTGCACAGAACCACTCTGTGAGCAAGTTGGGTAATTTCTAAATGCAATGAATAAAAATTAACTTCTGGGCTTTTTTTTCAACTTCTAACCTACCATACTGGGATTTCCTTCTTTCCTCCAAATACTAAACAGACTGGACCTTGCTTAGTTTTTTAAAATCAGCCAAGGTTGGCTAGATACTGCTGTCTAGTGTGACAAAAACATAAATGTTCCTAAGCCAAAGGTTGCATGTGATGATTATTGTAGGTTCATCAAACGGTTTCATCCAACTCAGGATTCTTATTACTGAAAATATGTGATCAAAATCTAAACTGACAGTTCATTGTCTGAGCCTTCCTGAATTACTTTCTCTTCCATACTCATATCTTAAATTCAGATCTGTAGAATGCACTGAAAAAATAAAATCTTTAGTCCATAGATTATTAAGAAGTTAGAATGGCAGGAATTGTGGAGCCTGGGAGAATTTTTATGAATTTATTTAAAACATAGCTATAAGTGTTAATATATAAATAAGACCATCTTAAAATCAAATCCGAGTGGATGATTTAAACTGAATTTAAAATGATAAGTAATCAAGGAACTGTCAGTGAAACTACATTTCCACTAAAACTGTCAGGGAAAGTACTATATACTCAGGGGTGGGCTGCTGCGGGTTTGGGTGGACCCTTAGTGAAGATCCTGCAGGGATCTCTAATCCGCAAATCCCACTCCTGGCTGGCCCTGCCCACTCCTCCCCCGCACCTCCCAGGAGTCTCCACGTGGTCCATTTTGGATGCAGTTAAGTTCAGAGTGCGCAGAGAGGCTGTGGGAGGCAGGAAAACAAGCCTCCCGGAAGTTCAAGGAGAAAGAGTGTCCGGAGCCACGGGGGGAGGCCATTTTCACCCTCCCAGAGGCTCCAGGAAAGCCTCTGGACCTCAGGAAAGTGGTGCAGGAGGCTGACTAGGCCATGCCCACCATGGCCACGCCCACCCAGCAACCAGGCAGCGAACCCGTTGCTCAGGTTTTTGAAGCCCACCCCTGTATATACTATATAAAGAGCAGCAAGCTCCACATGCACTTGCATTGATGAAGTTACTTAGCTTGGTCATGAAATTTATGCAAGCAAGATATCCGCAGTTCAACCATGAGCTACATTTTTTTTTTCTGTTGGAATTTTAAATGAATATCTTCAAAACCGAGAGATTCAGGCAATCTCATTTACTTTAGGCTCCATGTACTGTCAAAAGTGTATAAATTCTTTAAGGGATAACCTGTCACAAAGGGAGCACTGTGGTGATTCTCAGAAGCTTTCTGCCTGATAAAATATGATTGAATTATTTGTCAGATGAGTTGCTCAGCAAGCATCCTCAGATTCTTGGTTTTAGATATTCAAGCTACAGTAATTACACTGAGCATTGATCTTGAGATCTGGAACTTGGTTGTCCTCTTCATCGGCTTTGTGCCATAAACTAGTTCCTTTTTGAACCGATGAACTAATTGTTGTTTATGTTGAAGCTATGACACCAATCTTTTATGAATTCCTTCATTCCTTTTAACACCATTGCTCATGACATTAAGACATTAAACCAAATCTAACCAAGATTTTAGTGCAAAATCTACTTCTGTTAAAACACTAGTGAAGGCTTACCCCAATTCATCTAATGCAAATCTAACATGTGCTCATAAATAGATGCAATAAGTATGAAAAATGGCCCCACTTTCAATGTGTGCTTCTGTATTACTACAGCAGGAATAAAAATATGATTTATTATATTACTATAGGTTATATCAATATAAAAATTTTAAAACAATATAAAACAAATGTAGAAAATAATTTATATTAGAGAAAGAAAGCAATATTAAATTTGTATGATGCCAGAAACCAAGCCATTTAATGTGGAAACTCTTCAAAGACTGGGGGGAAATAGTGAACTTTCAATTTACTTTAAAATACAGGGAATTTATAAAATACAAAGAAACAAAGAAAAGCAGTTAGAGAAAAAGGGGACAGGGATAGAAAAAACAAACACCCCCCCATCCCCCGTTTCTCTAATCCATTTTTTTTCCTTTTTTTGGTATTTTATACTTTTGGGGGGAATTTTAATAACGTTTTGAAAAAAAAACAACCCTCAAGGAATTTATTAATAAAAACAAGGTACAGATAGATCTTCCTTTTACAGAAACTGAAGTGTGGAATTCTAACATGGTGGGGAAAATGCCCCCCCCTCCAATACTGAACTATCACTTGATGATAGCAAAATATATTGGACATTGTTGTTTGGAAACTTTGACAATGGTGTTTCTCAACTTTACCAACTTTAAGATGTGTGGACTTCAGCTCCCAGAATTCTCCAGCCACCAAGTTGGCTGGGAAAGTCCCAGCAACTTGATGTCCATACATCTTAAAGTTTTCCAAGTTTGAGAAACACTGTTTTAAAGGATTACCCTATTCTGTAGAATAGAACAACAGAGTTAAAAGGGACTTGGAGGTCTTCTAGTCCACTACTTAGGCAGGAAACTCTACACCACTTCAGACAAATGGTTATCCAATAGCTTCTTAAAAATGTCCAGTGTTGGAGCATTCACAGCCTCTGGAGGCAAGTTGTTCCACTGATTAATTGTTCTAACTGTCAGGAAATTTTTTTTTAGTTCTAAGTTGTTTCTCTCCTTGATTAAT
>JANHFL010009175.1:0-16518 GCA_032468155.1 Oxyrhabdium leporinum | reverse complement strand
TATTCCTTGTCTGGCCTTCAGGTGCTTTGGAAAATAGCTTGACCCCTTCCTCTCTGTGGCAGCCCCTCAAATATTGGTGATGATGATGATAATGATGATAATGATACACTGTTATAAATAAAATGAGTCCAAGCACATTACTGTAGTGAGCTCTTAAGTCCTGATCCTTGTGCACATTCTATTTTCTGGTCTTTGCACATTCAGCAATAGTGCTCTGTGATTAGGTTGCACATACTTGCATGGTTGCACATACTTGCATGGTTCTTTGCTAACGGGAGGCTTGCATGCTGATTGTCACTCTTCAGATACCTCCTTTAGTTTAGGAAAAATGTTTATTCTTTGTATTTGGATTCAGATTTAATTTGAGGTAAGATTGGGAGCTGCTGACAGCATTTAAATATTATACTGCTTCCACCATTAGTAGCAACATTTTTTTAAAAAATAATTTTTTAAGAATTTTTTTTTCTCTACAGAAGAAGGGTCCTCTTTTTTTCAAAAATGGTTCTGCAGAGAACCCTTTTCTTAAGCTTTCTCTTTAACTTTTAATTGTTAATCCCCCACCAGTCTGAGTATATTTACTCCCCACTAGTCTGAGCATATTTATTTCCTGGAAATCTCTTTCCTATTTCAAGCCTTATTCATTACATCCCTAAATTAGAAGCAAAAACCGATCTTGTCAGAAAAAATGTGAACCCTAAATCTTCGTTTACCCCATTTAAGGTGTGTTTTTTTTAAGAGATAGCATTCCCTAATAGAAACTTTTCACTAGCCTCCTCAAGAGGTAATTCAGAATTATGCCACCTCATTATTCATGTTGCATTTTGTCCCTTATTTTGTCTATTCTCCTCATTGCAAATAATCTATGATCCCATCAGTCTTTTGGTTTTCAATATTCTTCTTTTTTTGTTAAAAGCTGGGAAGCTGAACTATATATAAACATTTTTCTAACAACTCAGTAATTGAACCAGTATTAAAAAAAAGCTGTTTTGAAGTAGCTGAAGCCAGAACATACACTATAATAAAAAAATCAAATGTTGGATCCTTCATTTTTGCTTTTTTATTTTGTCCAAAATAAGAATAATTTGGCATAGCCAAAGCTATTTTTGCAAGTAACATGCGCTATAGTTAGATTTGAAACCTCTGCCTGTAACCATAACCAGTAACTCAAATGCTCCAAGCTGAGCTTAATAAATAGATACATAGATCGTTAAATTGAAGCCAGAAGCATTTTAAAATTGTGCCAAAATGCAATATTATAGAGAAAATAGGAAATGTTATGGTTTGTGACCCCAGCAGGCAATCACTTAATGTTTTCTGTGTCTTTTCTCCCGATCAGTTTATTGTTGCATTTAGCTTTTACACAGTGCATGTGAGATTCAACTGTATGTTTGAACTCTGTCAAATATAAAACTTACAGAATATGTTTTAAGGGAATAAGCCTGAATGGAAGCTTATGCTTTGCCAATGTTAATCTGCATTAAGCAAGATTTGATTGACAGAAACATGTTTTCCTATGGAGTACTGCCACTAGCATTTGTGTACAAAGAGCCAGACTGTCTAACGGAAGTGGTCCAGGCAGGCTGACATGACAAACCATCAAGCTGAAACTTTCATTATTCATAACATGATTATGAATTATGAATTACATTTCATGAAGTAGACTTGGGAACATTTGAAATTACACCATATGGGAGACAAAAAGAAATATTTTGATTACTGACATTTCTTGAGGGAAAGCAGCCATAGCTTTATTGAAGACAGTGTAGTACAGCCATTATTGTACTAATATGGCATCTTATAGAGGTGTTACACTTGCAACAGAATCCTGCTGCCTAGGAATTCTGGGAATAACAACCCCATATTATCTAAAGGTGCTAAAAGTGATGCGGTGGCTTAGAGATGGAGCTCTCACCTCACAATTAGAAGGCTGTGTGTTCGATCCTAGGTAGAGACAGATCTTCTTCTCTCTGGGCACACTGGGAATATATCTGCTGATATTGGTGACAGGAAGGGCATCCGGCCAGTAAACACTCAGTACCATTCAGTTGCCTAGACTCCACCCTGCAAGGGATTATGAGGTTGTTAAAAGGGGATGATTATCTGAAGGTGCTGAGTTGAAACAGCATGATACAGAATTTTTACATTCTTATTATATGCTAGTTCTGTCCCTCATTCATGCCTCCAAATCCAGCTTCACTGTCCAGCATGCATTGAATCTGAAGGCTTATTCTACAGAATCTGTTATATTCATGTAATTTCCCTGTGTGATTTAGAACTAGAATTGTACAGGGTCATTGATCATATAAAGAATCTACATAAAGACCACAGTTCTCATGGAGAATGATAGTGGGGGACAGTTATAACGACATGATACATAAGGCGGGCAACTTTTTTTCTCATAAGGTTCCTTTTGGGTAGGAAACTGAACACTTTGGCTACTATCTTGCCTTTAAACAGACAAGTTATGATCAAAATATATGCCACATAAATCTTCAAACCCTTAAAAAGCTGGGGAGGAGGGTTAGTCCTGGGGGAAGGACATGATATTGAAGGAACATTTCTTTCAATATTTATTTGGACTCAAAGGTTATTAGTTATCTATGGCATAGGCTGTGAGGGGGAAGGAAGACAAAAAAGTGTAACATTTCCTTACAAAATGAATGAGGTTTCAGCATCCTCTTGCATTATTGAACAGTAAATACACAAAATAGATATGAAAGGATAAATCATCAGAGAGGGAGGGATGGAGGAAAATCATAATAAAAATAATAAAAATGAAACAGACAAACATTTTTTTGTTGACTCATTTGATATTCCCCCATCTCTGAATATTTGCAAGAGAAATAGAGGGGAGGAGGAATACTTTAGATATATTGAACCCAAGTTCTTTGATAGCATTATGAAACCAGAAATGGATCTTTATAAAATCAAAATGATATAAACTTGGTTAACTAATGATGATAACACAATGTTCAAGGCAATAAGCCATCATATTTCATCTTAACCAATATTTTTATCAAGTCTTGGTTTCTGTAAATTGCAACAAAATATAAGGTAAATTTCCCTTTAATTATTTAAGAATGACAATGTAAATAACATGCCAAAGTATTTTTGAAGAGTTTTGGTTGATATATATATATATAAAGTCAACAAAAACCAATGCCTGTGAAGGTCATGAATCTTTTCTGAATATCATCAGTAGGTTCCTCCCCCCGCAAAAAAAAGATTATAAAAAGTGCTTTTTAAAATTATGGGAAAGTTTGCATATAGAATTTGCTACACAACTGCAATTATCACAGGTTTGAGTTTCCTTTTGAAAGTATACAGCCAAAAAAAATAGTAAAAAAATTTTACTGAAAAAAAATCTTACTAAAGATTGCTAATGTTATCTGCTTTCAGTTAAAATAATTGTATAGCTATTTCTCTCTTTATGTTTATAAATTAAATAATGCTAAACAGAATAAATATGTTCCTTCGATGAACTGTTGACTTATGCTCAGTCAGTAGAAAAAAAAATAAAAATTAAAAAATTAAATAAATAAATAATAAAACTTTTATTCCTTTCTGATCAACAAAAATGATTGAATTCAACTCCTGCCTTCCCATCTCTCCAGTTTTCAGTAACAGTCTGTACTGGGATTTAAATGACATAACTATAAAAATGGTTGATAACATGAATGAAAATTAATATATACCACTGGCAGAAAATAGCATGCTTCATGCATTGTTCTTAATGCAAATAGAGTGAAGGATGTACATAAAACCTAACTGTTATATACTTTCACCAGATGTCATGGAAAATCTGCACAAATGAGCAGCATTAACAGAGGATTTTGCATAGTGCCTGATTAATATTCATAGTCTCTGAATTTTATTGGAGAATGTTTAAAATTTCTGCCTACTATAAATATATCACACATAACCTGTCAGTTATTTTCCACAAAATTAATATATTTGAGCATCATGTTCATCCTTCTCTCTCTCTCTCTCTCTCTCTCTCTCTCTCTCTCTCTCTCTCTCTCTCTCTCTCTCTCTCTCTCTCTCTCTCTCTCGAGTAGGCAAACTGAGTTGTAGGTGAGATATAGGTGTGTGTGTGTGTGTGTGTGTTCTTGAGAAGGCACAGTGAGATGACTTTGTGCAGCTTGGCAATGGTTGTAGTTATAGAAAAGAACTTAAAGAAGGTAGGCTGGTTTGTGAGATGCACATTTTGAGAGCATCCAGATCAAGGGCCACCAAACCTGAATCTCATTTCTCAGGAAAAGGGATTTCCTTGGTAAAGTTTTGCCTGAATGCACCCTTTTTGAGATAACTTTTGTGTTTTGTCCCCAAAGCTTAGACAGTGTGCTATTGACTTATACAGTAGCCACAATTCAGACATAGAGCATTCCATGTAATTCTGTTCCCCTGCCAAAGGTAACAACTGTTCCTCCATTTTCTTAGCCTTGCAAGTCTCCTGGGCATCTCTGTAAAATGGACTAACCCCATCTCTTCATTTCATAGAATTGAGTCCTATCTGGAAAAAGGAGTCTAAGATCATTTGTAAATAATCAGGTCATTCCTCTGAACTGGAAAATGGGGGTGGGGGTGGGGGAAGGGAAATGCACGTTTTACCTTCTTTGCATAATTCTCACTTAGGAATCTGGATGTAGCATGCTACCTCAGGATAAAAAGAAGAAAGAGAATATATATGATTGAGTACCCTCTCCTACAGTTCAGCAAATGGGCAGATATATTTCAAGCAACTGCCAGGCTTTCTCTAAAGCCTAAATATGGGTGTACGCATCTGACTAGGCAGTGATTATATATTTAAGGATCACAATGTCAATAAAAAAAGCAGCTTCAAAAATAACATTTCCTTTCTTCTTGTATTTCCTCTGCTTTTCTGACTGCAGATTCTGTTCCAGCAGGTCTTCTTACTACCACAATAGTTATTATCACTTACCTTCTACAAAATAGTGTCCAGTTTGGAAAAGTGGGAAAACCTTACATTGTGGACTTATTAAAAAACAAAGCAAAGCAAAGCAAAGCAAAGCAAAGCAAAGCAAACCCAATCTCATCAGAAAAGTAGTCAGGAAAAAAAAATCCTGTTGGGTTTTCCCCCAAGGACTCTTAGTGTTGAGAACAACTGTTATAATCACTATGCCAGTAAAGAAAACCCGTTACATCAAGCTCTGCAGCCACTGTTATTCAAGAAAAGCAGGGGCAATCCAGCCCCTACTAAGCAGACAGTCAAAGAGCAGCAGTTGGCCTAGAAGAAGGCTATTTACAATAGGCAAAAGAGCTAGCAGAGCCTGAGCCAATAGAAAATGTTTCCTGAGATCACATTCCCAGTGGGAAGGGGCTAAATACATGGCAGTGCCACTAAATCCTCCATGCCTGTGATTGTTAGCCTTGACTTGTGATGAATCAACATGATCGTGCAACTAAGTCCTTATTTAGTTGATAATGCACGGCAACCTTTGTCCAGACTTTTGCTGAGGAGTATAAATATCTTAGGTTGTTTTCAAAGGTTAGACAAGCAGTTTGAATATCCTTGAAATTTAACTTCTCCTGATTTAAAACACTGTAATGAATCTGATTGCCTGCAAGCTACTTTTTTATGGGCAGGAATACCAAGCAGATTGCCACCAAGTGACATGAGGGAATAATCTGTTTATCATTATTCATGATCAGACAATGATCCATGCATCCATATGAATCATTTAATCATCTAAATGTACCAACAGCTCCTCCCCACATTTTAAGGAATCAATTTATCATTCATTTTTGCAGACGGAGTTAATTTGCTCCCAATGAAATTAATGGAGAATTTAATTCTTTATTTCCCTAAACAAGAACTACTCTATCCTGGCAGGGTGAGGAAGGGATTGAATGTACAGATTGTGTGGTAGTGCTCAACATGAAACAAAATAAATGGTATAAATGATTTTAGATTTTTCTTTGTTTCTTCAATTTGGTGCTGGCTTTGGAAGTTGGGGAGACATAAGCATGCAGTTTTTGTGGGATTTTGATTAAACTGCAGTGATGATGAGGTCTTATTGTTGTTTAAAATCAGGAGGCTGAGTATTTTATCCACTTTTCATGAAGTAATAAGATTTAACAACATTTCAAAGGGTGGTATGGCTGGAGACAAGCAGCCTAGTGGCATTGGTTGCTGAATGGCCTCAAGAGAAGAGTTGGTTGCCTCCTTGTCAGAAAAGATTTACTAAAGTATCCATAAAATTACAAGAGAATGGGGTACCTTACTTCTACATGTCTTCTAAAATATTGATTACCAGTGTCATTTTTTTCTCAAATGTTTTTTGACCAAACCATCAATCTAATAATTCCAAAGTACTGAAATAACTATTATCTAATTTTACAGCCTTGCGTGGAGCACATTAATCCACATGATCATTTCAAATATCATATTATATTTGAGATGGAACTCTACCATGTGTGGAGCTGGCTACAATTGCTTTCATTATTTCTCCCAGAAACAATCCTCAGTATCTTCATTGGAACATGCATTATTTTGTTCACAAGGACAATCTTACAGTCAAAATGATCTGTCATAATTCCTGAATTCTCCTTGAATTTTTCAAATAGGCTTGCCCTGAAAAGCCAGAATGCAGATTTAAATATTTGTATCCCAGTGTGAAAGTAAGGAATGAATTTCATTAAATCAACATTCTTCATGGGAGGGGTGGTAATGGCTACATGGGGTGAAAACAATTTAGTCCTAGCAACTATATGCGATTTCTAGTTTTTACTTATTTCAACACCAGCAAAACGGCTACTTTTAAGTTTTAAAGGACTCTGGGATTCAAGGTTAGGTAGAGAGAAACTATTCATCATGTTTTATCACAAATGGAAAAGAACACCCATGAGACCGAGAGGGTGAGTGTGTTATACAATTCCTGCATAAAAATAGAAGGGAACTCTATTTTGCAATGATTAGAAATAAAGATGGTAGCACAAAATAAATAAGACATCTCAGCCACAGCTATCTTGTCTACAGTTTCCAAATCATTACATACATATATTAAACACCGTTTTAAGCCTTAAGGCTGATGACAGAACTAAGGCTGGAATTAGTTAAATAGTTTCAATCTCATTCATATTCTTAATTTTTTCTTTCTGTTCCATTGTGATCCCCATGAAAATTAGAAATCCTTCTGGCAGTATAGTTCATTTCTTCTTAAGTGTTATTGGAATCAAGTGATGATATTAAAGAGTTCAATATCAAATGACTTTTTATGTAGATATTATGCTGGTTCAATCATCCTTATTGTGGTCTGCATGAACCTTTGTGCTTTTTGTCAATCATAATAACTACTAAAACCTCCTACTCTGTTTCCAGAAAGGAGGAAAAAATGATTGCTTGCTTTGGGGACTCCTTTCCTCCATTCCAGCTTTTACTTTTTTGGAATGAGAGCATAATTCTTAATCTTAACCTTCATTAGATACAGATCTTCAAATTCCTTTAAGTGTCAGGTCATAGCTCTCTCTCTTCCTTCCTTCTCTGTTAGATTCTTCCCCTTTTGCTGGCTGTTTAGCCCAATGCCTGAATAGCACTAACCCATCACCATTTTATTTCTATACCAGACTTATTAATTACCCATCTTTTTCATAGAAGGACTCTTTTATGATAACCTATCTCACCGTGTTGATTTTGTAAAAATCAAGCACATTTGGATCCCTTTAATACTTGGAAGGGAATTTACCAGGGAATTCTAAGGCTCTGGACCTGATAGGAAATGTTTTCTTCACTCCTTTCTATGAAAAGATATGGCCTAAGGAAAGAAAAAATAGAAACAGGTCGGCTGTTATTTGTTTGTTTATCATACGTATATAGCCTATACATTTGTATAGCTTATATCTCATAGGAATTGGGCAATCCTATACCTACACTTGGGATTGCATTATTTTCTGGGTTGACCACTCCCTTCCCGACAGAATTTTGTTAAAATCCTTCAAATCAGATTTGCAAGCCACTTACCAAAAATATTTTCCCGGTTGTGATAAGATATAGCTCATCTCTTGTTAAGAGATCTTTATGATGGAAACAGGGCCTATCATCAGAAAATCCAAAATGCTCACTTTTATTGGTTCTATCTATATAGGCTGTTTGTTTTTAGGATTTTTCTCTCTTTGGGCCACATCTATTGACATAAGCAGGTTCAGAAAACTCTGGGTCCCAGCTTCTTGCCTTTCTGTCCTGTTTGCCAAAGTCCCTTTCAATTTCTTCAGAAACTGTTTGTGTCATTTATTCCCAGGTTGATCAATAGAAAAGGATAGTTTTCAGTATCCTTAAAGAGACTATAGGAAGGCTTTTTGTCACATTCTGAATGTTAACCCCAGAAAGGGAAAACACTGCTCTTGACAGGCTGTTAGGCCAACATATTGCTGCTTGGCTTCTTCTCAGTCTCTGAGTTTCTGATCATTATAACCCATTGCTCTTCCTCTTCAGAACAGAGGCAGTAATCTTTTCCTTGGCAGAATCTGGACAACCATTTTCCCTCATATATTAACTTCATAAAAACCACTTCTGAATTCAATCCAAAATGTTTTGTTTACCACTTTTTAAAAACCTATATGGAACTAATAGATAACCACACTAGAAGTTGGTGAATTCCATTTTATTTTACAGGGCACAACTGTTGACAGAATATCATTGTTATTTTAATACAGACTGCTTGGGGCTCATAAAGGATTAGTTTTACTTCCATTAACTTGAAGTGCTGGAAATTTCAAATTACAACCTTTTTATTTCTAAATAAAAAAGTTCCATCAGATTCAGTTGATTTTATTTTATGATGGGAACCATGTGTTCCTTTGTCTCAAAAGAATCTGTGCTTTTCAAAATACTACATTATTTTTCCTAGAGTTTGTAATAAAATGTAAATCTCATTTGCTACTTTATCTGGCTCCATTTCCTGCTGAAAGGTCTGGGCTTTGACTGAAGTGGACGGATGCTATTCTCTCAGTGGAAGTTACAAACAGATCAATAAGAAAATGTATGTCTTAGGGTGATGGTGATGTGACAAATCAACCTTATTTTCAGAGTCTTGCTGGGATCCTTATTAAATTCATTTATGAAAGGGAAACCAGGGATAGTTCATAAAGATTATATATTTTCATAGATTCACCTTCCCACAGGGAAACAGGTCAAAATTACATTTGTTATGGCTTTGCAAAAACCATGTCTGATAATGAATCAGGACAAAATTGTTTTTTTTAAAGGTCAGTGTAATTCCACTGCATCATGTAAGATTTTGAGTAGTTTTTTCAGTATAGATTGATGAATGACTCTATTTTGAACTTTTCCATTTTCCAACTTTAAAAATCTTAGGTTGTATACCATGAATTGAGAACTTTACAAATGCTGGCCAATTCATCTCTAAAATAATAGTACTTATGCACTGCCAACATGGAGAGGACCTGCCTGCTATGTGGCTGTTAAAAAAAAACAACTCTGCAAGAAAAACAATTTAAATTCTATTTCAGCACTGGCATATTGTTGAATACAGAGTGAGTCAAAGCAAATTTTTTTCCTCTTAAGTCTAAAGAAAAAATGGAGAAAGTAGATGTTCCATTCCCATTTTTAAAAATCTCAAGTTAATCTTCTAACATTTTGTAAGTTCTTTTTAAAAGCCAGCCTGAAGTAAATTTTAACCTCTTTGGAAATAAAGAGGGGAGTATTGACATATAGGGTAGGGTGGGGTTGGAGGTTTGGATCCCTGCTTTAGCTGCTCACATTCCCCTTCCAGCCCCGGCTGTGAAGGAGAGGGTAGCAGGTGTCTCAGATAGTGGAGTTTACATCATGAAGGGAGAACAAATTGTTATTTACTGATTGATTATTATTGTAATGTTTAACACCAGGGAGAGTCTCTGTACAATTTTCTGCCTGAGGTGCTAAAATAATCTGAGTGGCCTTGGGTACTATAGAATTTGTCTTGAGCGAATAGAAAATGCCACTTACTGTTTCATGTCAGGCAACAAAAAACAACACAAAGCAACAAAACAATGCCCCTACTTAGAATTTTTCCCTTGGTTGAAAAACCTGAGTCCCACAATCTCTGCTTTTTTTAAACTGCAAAGCATCTGCATCCAGTGCAAACACTGACATGTTAAAATGAAGGAGTGTGAAGAACAGTGATGAATTAGAATCACTGATTATTTTTTTCTTTTCCCCAAAGAATTAGTCAGGCAGCATGCTTATATTCGGCTTTGGACTATGGCTGCTTTGATTGCTTGGAGGGATTTTATTTATTTCTAAGCTTTTTTTAAAAAAAATAAATCAGAATTTTGCAAAAATAATTTCGTGATGAGGTGTTTATTTCTCTGATTTGTTCAATGATCTCATACTGAGGAAGAGAATATAACATTTCTTCTCAGTAAAGATGGTTTTATAACCTTGTTGTATGCTTTGCAGAGTCACTTTTTATGACATGGATGGCTACATAACTTTGATATATAAATATTTATATTTACAGGATATCTGCAGAACTGTCTTTCCCCAATGGGGTTAGTCTGCCCCACTTATGCTGCCAGAAGGGACTTACTGGGGATCCCATCAATCAAGGAAATTTGGCTGGTGGAATCCAGGAGAAGAGCCTTCTCTGCCACCATTCCTGTCCTTTGGAACATCTTGTCACAGGAGGTGAGATTCCTTCCTTCCTTCCTTTGTAACCTGCAGGAAAGCCCTTAAAACCTGGCATGGGATGCTGAAGGAGAAACTGCTTACTGCAGGTGGTTTGTACACTAACAGAGAAAGTACCCCACCTCTCCTCTCTAAATCTTTTAAAACAAATAAATAAATAAATATGTTTGAGAGGTTAATTTGCTATACCTGTTGATTCCTTCACACACATACACACACACACATGTGTGTGTGTGTGTGTATGTATGTTATATATATATGTGTGTGTATATATGTATGGTGTGTGTGTATGTATATATGTATACAGCATATGGGTCTCTCTCTCTCTCTCTCTCTCTCTCTCTCTCTCTCTCGAGAGAGAGAGAGAGAGAGAGAGAGAGAGAGAATGAATTCTTTGTAAATTCTGTGTAAAGCTGAGTTAGAGCAGGTCCTAACTTTGTGTTTACTGTCAAGGGAAATGCAGCAGGTACAGTTAGTACAGAAAATACAGCTACCTAATGCAAACTTCTCAAATGTTTTAGAAATGCAAGGAAAGACAAAATAAACGTATCATGGCACTTCTTTTAAAACTGCATCAGATATTCAGAACTATAGTTAAATCTTAATTGGGTCTCAATCAGAGATCTTCCATGGGAAAAGTATTTTTTTTTCTCTTTCTTTCTAGGTGGTACAATGGAATCACTGGATACAACACTCAATAGCTACCTGGATGTTTGGCTTGGGCCAAGAGGTATGTATGTAGCTCTTTTCAAAGTTTTGAACTGTTAAGAGCCATACAGGGTCTAGTCTCTGTCTGCTTTGGCTACGACAACTTCAAGCAGTTGGAGGGCTGTTTTCCTTTAAAGTTTTAGCATCTCTCAGCTCTATAGTTTAAAGGAAATAAACATGACAGCTCCTTTACAAACAAGCAGTTACTCCACCCAGTTCTAAACTACAAGAAAATAAACTCCCCCTAGAGGTAGTCTTCGACTTACGACCGCACTTGACCCCCAGATTTCTGTTGCTAAGTGAGACAGTTGATAAGTGAGTTTTTGCCCCATTTTACAACCTTTCTTGCCATGGTTGTTAAGTGAATCATTGCAGTTAAGTTAGTAACGAGGTTGTTAAGTGAATCTGGCTTCCCCATTAACTTGGCTTGTCAGAAAGACAATCGCATGACCCCAGGACACTGCAACCATCATAAATACAAGCCAGTTCCCCAGCATCCGAAGCATTGTCATGTGACCTTGATGATGCTACAACGGTTGCAAGTGTGGAAAAATGGTCATAAGTCTTTTTTTTTTTCCAGTGCTACTGTATCTTAGAATGATCACTAAATTAATGATTGTATGTCGAGGACTTCCTGTACATCTTTCTCAATTCTGGCATTCTCTCAGTCAGACTGTAACTCCTTCCAATTGTAACCAATAGATGGAGCATTTAATAACAAAGAGCCAGTTTGGTGTAGGCGTTAAGATGCTAGCTAGAAACCAGGAGACCATGAGTTTAGTCTCACCTTAGGCATGAAAGCCACCTGAACGAATCTGGGCCATTCACCAGGAGTCGGTGAATTCTAGTCCCGCCTTAGGCATGAAAGCCATCTGAGTGACTTTGGACCAATCACTAGGAGTCAGTGAATTCTAGTCCCGCCTTAGGCATGAAAGCCATCTGAGTGACTTTGGACCAATCACTAGGAGTCGGTGAGTTCTAGTCCCGCCTTAGGCATGAAAACCATCTGAGTGACTCTTGACCATTCCTTCTCTCTCAGCTCAACTCACCTCACAGGGTGGTTGTTGAGGGAAAAACAGGAGGAAGGAGTATTAGGTATGTTCCCCAGCTTAAGTTACTTTATAAAAAATAATAAAAGTGAGATTAAAAACAATAGGGAAGAATGAACAGCAAGGTATTTCTTCCTACACTGATTCAGTCTCTTGACTTCTACAATTAGGATGATATAAGTACTTCTTTTTGCCTCTTAAATACACTTCATAGAATTCCTCAGATGTTTATTTGTCGTCTTCTGTATCCACAGCCAGCTTGAAGTTGGCTCAGCATAATCAGCGCAGCATTTATTCCAGGCATTCAGACTATTGCATAGGATTAAAATTCAGTAGTGCCACATTCCACACTGACTTTGGTATCTGAATTATTTGCATGGGAAGCAACAGCTTCCCATGATGGCTTTCAGGCTGAAGGTGGGACTTGAACTCACCGTCTTCTGGTTTCTAGCCTGGCGCTTTAGACCAAACTGGCTCTCATTTGTCTAATTGTGCCATCAAATGAATGGGAATTAAGATGAAGCCCCAGTATTCTTAAATATAAATGGATAAAAGTTTAAAATTCTAAGTCCTGGGAGACCACTTTGAATTGACGAGCTAAAGCAGTTCTTCCCAAGAGAATTCAAAGCTGATTATTCAAAAATAATCTTTAATACTCATTCTTTTGCTGCACTGCATGCTGTTTTCAGCGGTAAAACTGCAAGAACAGCAAATTGAATGGCAAGTCAGGCATTTTGTCTCATTTAAAATCCCTCTCATTAAAAAACATGATCCCATAATGGGATGTGGGAGATAAAATTTAACCGAAAATGGAGAATTAAAAAAACAACAGAAGCTGCAGGTACTTTGAATTGGGATTTTAGAAACAAATACAGTATGAAAAGTGGCATATCAAGTGCTCCTTCAGGGAGCAGCATTTTATAAAGTGAAGGGAACATAATTAGTTGTACTTTCCTTAGCAACAACACAGTTAAATCAGACCTCATATGAGAGGGGGAGTGTTGTTGCATAAATAAGAACAAAAGACCTTTTTAGTGCATTTGCCAGCTATTATTCCTTCAGTTTCTATGACTGAAGTTTTCCTAAAGAGATGGGGGAGGGAGGTGTCGAAATCTGGAATGGGCAGCTATTTGCTAGGGTTAAATCCCTGTTGACCCAAAACACAAATAATAGCAATAAAATTGTTTTCTATTTCAGATCCCAGAGTAAAAGGATGGCTTCTCTTGACGAACTACAGACCTACCTTTATCTTCTCCGTCTTATATTTATTAATTATATGGCTAGGACCAAAGTATATGCGGAACCGACAGCCATTTTCATCCAGGGGAATTCTAGTGGTCTACAATATTGGACTTACTCTCCTGTCCCTGTATATGTTTTCTGAGGTAAGAAAGAAAAAGGTGATGCCTTATGGTAGCTCAGGCCTCGCAGGAGGAGGCTGATTTTTATTTAAGCCTGCAAGACAGGACAGTTCCTCAAATTAAACAGATGCTATACATGAATTGTATGCTTGCCATGCACTTGCAGTATTTCAGGAAACGATATTTAATTTTGGCAGAACACTTATCTCGTAGCATGCAGTGCTGTTTGCATTATTTATTTTCTGTACATGGTTAGGAACCAGGACATGCAGAGCAGCTGTTCTATTTCAGGAGGAAGTTGCTGGTTTAATGCTATATGAGGTCAAGGAGGAAACGGGTCTAAAGAATCAAGTGATACAAGTGATAGTCGAAATTCACGGTATATAAAGTAGAATTTTCTTGATGCCGACCATACAGATAACTCTCTTCTGAACGAATTATATTTAACTCCTTAATATGGCTCTGAAATGCACTTTGAAACATGTCTGACCCATCTACATCATCTGTATGTTTCTAAGACAGCAAACTTTATTTGTCATTCTTTATGCTGAAGCCCTTTGGCTGTTTATCCCTACAATTTGCTTTTTATTTAGATATTCCAGTCGTGAAAGTTCATGTGTTCATCCTCTTAATTTGTATATAGACCCCATACACTTACCACTTTAAGAAGGGATGGCTACTGAAATGTCATTTATGAGTATTTAAAGAGAATTAGGTGTGGGGTTTAAGCAGATAACAGGAAGGGGTCTCTTGCAAGATTGGTACGCTTAGCAGCTACTTGTGCAGCCCAGATTCAGAAATCTGCTTGGGTCTGGATATAAACAAATCAGAACTTCCATGCTATTTGGAGCACAGCTGGTATTTTTACAGGGCAAAACTCCAATATCCTCCGGTTATCCGAGGGTTTGTGGCATGCTCTACTTTGTATTGGAATTCTAGGCCATCCTCCCCCTCCCCCCCCCCCACGGCTCCCAACAAATAGGACAGAAAGTCCTTGATGTAGTTTCTATACTTGTTGACTTTGCTCTTAAATAATATCTAAATAGGAAGTTACATAAGATACTTCGGTTTTTCTCATATCTTCGGAAATTTGAAACTGTAGGATAAATAAATTCTATAGAAAAGAAGATGAATAGATTCTATTACGGCAGGATTTTATCAGAGAATCTAGTTATCTGCAGTTTCCAATGCAGTTTCTCAGTGCCCCTCTGCTACAAGAGTTAGGGAAAACAGAAGAGCTTAAAATGTCATACTGTCTAAAGAAAAGCTTTGCATCTATTGTATATATTTAAAAAAAAACTAATAGGATTTTTCCATGCAATAATTGCTTGGTAAGGAAAAAAAAATTCCCACAATCAAGAGCAACAAACTTATCAGAGAAATGTAACTTATTAAAATTTCTTACAATTATGCAGTTTGTTTATTTAGGGGAAATGGTAGATCTTTTTCCCCTTGGACATAGTTGCTGTGACAAAATCAATGTTGAAATGAGATAATGGCATTGGTGTTACCCATTCTAGATCAAATACTTTGGCACTGAAATTGTTGCTGATTATTTCCCTTTTTGCCCCTTTATGAATGATACCTTTTAACTTGTTTCTTAAAGGCAAGGATGATGTCAGAATATGTGTACGTATGCTTATAAAATACAGTCTGTCTATCTGTCTGTCTATCTACATAGCTATAGCTGTATAGATATGCCACTATTCTTCCAGAGACTTACGGTAATCATCTTAAGTAGTAGTCCTCTTTGTGTTACGTTTACATTAAGTCCATAAAATATAGGTAGTCCTCAACTTACAACCATAATTGAGACCCAGTTTGGTTTAGTAGCTAAGAGTCTAGGCTAAAAATCAGCTGGGTGACTTTGGAACGGTCCCTGTCGCACAGCCAAATCAACCTCCAAGGGTTGTTGCTGTGGAGAAAATAGGAGGAGGAAGGCATATTAGATACATTCTCCACCTTGAGTTACCGGTATTTACAAAAGAATAACAGGTGGGACAAAAAAAATATCTAAAATAAAATTTAAAATTAAATAATTGATCCCAGAATTACTGTCATAAGTCGAGATACCCACGTGACCAGAAATGTGTTTCATTTGTGATGATTGTTAACCAAACACTGCATTCATTAAGAGAAACCATTCATTTGAAGGGCGTTGTTATTTTTCGACATGTGAAAGGGTACTTCTATGGAAACTGGCAAAAAACATTGCAAATTGCAGTCATATGAGCGCAGAATGCAAGGAGTCATAAAGGTCTTATGTGTAGCCATCATAACTTTGAATGTTCGTAAAATGACCAGTCATTAAACAAGGATTACTTGTACAGGAGTCTAAGACTGAATGAGGTCAGGTGATTCTAGGAGCATCCTAGCTGATTGGGATTTGACATCACGCAAGTCCATGCAGTTCAAATCAAGTGGAACTAGCATGTGCAAGTAGTCCCAAAGGTGCTTTTTTCAAGAGGCAACTGGACTATCTGTTGTTTTTTTTCTTTGAAGACGTTTTGCTTCTCATCCAAGAAACTGAAGAAACTTCTTGGATGAGAAGCGAAACGTCTTCAAAGAAAAACCAGAAAGCCCAGTTGTCTCTTGGCAAAAGCACCTTTGGGACAGCCATGTCCTGGATGACTGAGAATCTCCATAGACATGTGGAACTAGGTTTCATAAATTGTGAGCTATTATTATTATTATTATTATTATTTATTAAATTTATATACCGCCCCATTCCGAGGACTCGGGGCGGTTCACATAA
>JANHFL010009174.1:0-20239 GCA_032468155.1 Oxyrhabdium leporinum | reverse complement strand
TGTTTGTACCCAGTGTTACACATCGTGCAATGGAAGAATGGTTTTGGAAAAAATAAAAAATATATTGACAAAAAAGATTTAAGATGCTGCTTAACTCTCATACAAATCATAAGTGTTTTATTAACTCTTTCCAACAATCAGTCTATTGTGCTTTATTCATAAACCATGGTTAAGAAGGCTTTATTTATATTAGTATCCTGCTAGTCATATTCCAGATCTAAAACAGTGGTCTACAAACCGTGTCCATATCACTTATTGAGTTGTATCCATTAATAATAGAGTACAATTATGAGGAAAATTGTAAAAATCCATTTTATTTACAGGACAGAAAATCTACAGTGCAATAGATTCCAGTCATTGGTGGCTTCACTTCCATATCTTCAGCAAAGTGTGTGCACACATGTGCCAAATGGTATATTGTAGGATGGGGTGGAGACTCAGGAAAGAGAGACGAAGTTGAGAGACAATCTTGTAACATGATTTCAGACAACAGTTGTGTTCACTGTCCAAGAAAATGCCATCTATCAACTAAGATAAAAAATGATAATTAATTATCAACACTTGACAATTATAAGAAGTTTGTATTATAAGAATTCAAAAGTATACACAGGAAAGAGTGTGATCTCATGTTGTTTTGTATATCACTCTAATGAATATTCAAACAACATGTTTTACCACATATAGCTAGTCCTCGTTTAGCAATCACAATTGAGAACTCGGTCATTATGCAAAGCAGTCACTGAGTGAAACTATGACTGTGCTTATGATCTTACTTCAGCTTTCCTTTGCTTTACAGATCTGCAATGGTTGTAAATGTGAGAATTTATCATAAAGTTACCTTTTATCACCATAATAACTATGAATGGTCATTAAAGGAGGAAGTCACTACATCTGTATTTAAAAATCGCTTTGGTTCTGAATGTACATATAGTAGCATAAGAAGTCTGTGAGGTATTTTGAATGTGGTATGTAAAAAAACAACCTGTTTTTTATACTTTCTTTGCTTAGTCAAGTAACAGGAAACAAGAACAAATTTGAAAATTATTCTTCTGCCATGGTATTTAACTCCCAAGTTACATATATATCTCTTTTGTATCTTTTGTGATAGCATTAGACTCTATCTTCTAAACTGCTCTTCTCCACCCTAGCTCTATACATATGACATTATACAACCAATGTCTAGTTGCTGATAACTTGCCCTTAAACTTATGCCTCACAATGATAAGTATTTCCAACTACAGCAGTATGAAAAACAAGATTTAATAGAAGGTGACGTTTCCAAAAATGAGATTTGGTATCACTTTCCATTTTGATAATCTACTGAGATGCTGCTCATCCCATTTTTCCCAAGTCAACACTTTCCAGATGTGTATTGGTAGTGAACACATCTGGGTGGCATCTGGATATAGATAAGGCATTCAATTTGAGGCTCTGCAGCTCCTGAGTGCTGCACTCCAGACATTTAACATGTTTGATAGAATTACCCAACTGAAAAAATAAATCCCATCAAAATCACTGAAGTTTCTGCCAATTGCATAGAATTATATGTATATGCTTGATAACACAAAAAGAACAGCATCACAAGGGATTTAATTGTTTTAAAAGCCTGCGGGAAAATCACTTTTGAAACTTCAGTTAGTAAACATTCATTAATTCTTGAAAAGGCTGCATTCCATCAGCAAAACAGTCTCTGAACATTTAACTCACTCCAACAAAGCTCTAGTCAATAAAAAAAAAGATACACAGATCCTGTTAAATGCTAACTTTATATTTCTCATGCGATGGTTGTATGATTAATTGCTGAAATTGACCGCAATCAATTGGAATAAATAATAATCTCACACACACAAAAAACACCCTCACAGATGGGTGAGAATGTGAACTCATCTATTCATCCCTAATGCTAAACTATTCCATGGGTAATTGTAAAGAAAGAATTTTAAGAAATACCTTTGGATTTACACATTTACATGCTAGGTACACTTAAGAGATTGAGTTCTACTAAGAATCTCACTGAAATCCCAGTGGTTTACTTCTTAATAATTATAGAATGATATTGTTCCTGTCTTCCTGGCACCTTAAGCTCTCCCTTTTATCTCAATAGCTCTCTAGGATAGCTGTAGCTGAGAGACAATGATACACTAGAGCAGCGGTCCCCAGCCCCTGGTCCATGGACCGGCACTGGGCTGCACCATGCCAGAAACCAGGCCGCACAAAGAAGCAAAGCCCCATCCGTGGGATGCAAGCAGCATGCAAAACCACGTCCCTTCTGGTCTGTGGAAAAAACTCCACAGAACCGGTCTCTGGTGCCCAAAAGGTTGGGGCCACTACCCTAGAGGTCAGAGAGCTCATATGGCCCAGGACAGACATGCACAGATATGCACATACTTCAGCGTCTACATTACAGTACTCTATATATCAAAGAATTTTTTCTGTAGAGCATCTAAAATTCAATATGAATTCTAAGTACTAGTTAGAACACATTTAAATAATCTGACAACAGTTCTCACCTTCTTTGGAAACAGAAGGTTCTTCCACAAGTGGTGGAGCCTACAGAAAAGAAATAAATTATTTTGCAAAATGCAACGCGCTGTATAAAAGACAAAAAGAGAGGCAATAATATAAAATTTGATATAGCTTATAATCTAAAATCTGCAGATTAAAATTCAATACAGCAAAGAGAAAAAAGTTAGGGAGATAAAATTACAGGAAAATATCATAATCAGTTTAATCATATGTAGTTGGCTTTAATCACAGAGGAACTAAGTGCTTCTGTTAAAGGCTTTGCAAATAACAATTCCAGGATGGGTCTGAAAAATGACCTCATAAAAGTGATCTGGCGAGAGGGAACTCAGGTCCTTCTGGGATTTAAATTCTTCTGCTGTTGTTGTTGTTGTGGCTTGCTTCTTTAAATAGTCTTCTTTGAATGATATTAAAATCTGCTTCCTTTGAAGCTTCATCTCACTTTTGAAATTACACTGTAACATAATTAGTACAAAAGCCTATCTGTGCAGTAAAACAAACAAACACCAGCTGTATGTATTTTGGATCCTGAATGTGTGGTTTACAGTTTCTAGTACTGGGTGGGCTCCTAAAGTTGAACACTAATAATTCTTCAAAAAGTTAGAAAGTTGGCCCTGAAAACAGAATGAGTTTAGGCCATTACAGAAACCATTTTTAAACATTTGGTCTTGTGAAAAAAGGCAAATGGAAAATAGCTCATCCCAAAAAAATATTTTTTCTTTTATAAAAAAGTTCAGGTCACAATTCCTCCAGTTGCACAACTGAAATGTCTGTGTATATCAAATGGATGTTTTAGTTCATTAATAGTTAAAAGGCAGCTTTTCAAAACAGCTGGGTATGTTTTTGAAAAATACTTAACTTTACTGATGCAAAGTAACTTATACTGTCAACAGATCACCATTTGCACCTTTGGTTGTGTATGTGTGGCAATGTTTTAGGATATAAGCATTTTACTTCTTGTTTTACTTTTAAAAATAACAATGAATCTAATATTGTTGAACACTGGTTGATAAAAATGGGAAAGTGTGTTTGATATTGCACACAAAAAAAGATTGTTAATGCTTATTACATATATCTCTCTGCTTCCTTCTTTTCCATAGTGACCTCAGCCTCCGAGATCGTGAGAAAGCTGCATCTGCTATTTAATTTCCAAGCTAACATTTTGGATTATAACAGCATTAACTCTCAATTGCCTGTGCTTCCATTCAATGGAAATATTGAGAAGGGGACTGGAAAGAAAAAAAAAATGTATAAATTCCCTTACAGTTTGTACAATAGATTGGATGTCTTCTTCGTTGCAGCAATAAGGGCTAGTGTCCACCAGAAGGTTGGTGCTGAAAAGAGAATACAATTATTGAGACTTGAAGAGTGGGGAAAACAGCTGTTATTTAGAGTGCAAATAAGGAAAAAAAACAAAATAAGCTGTGCTCTACAGGTGCAGAACATTAAATGCTGTCCAGGATTTGAGATATTTTGTCCACTCTAACATGGACATTTTATAGATTAAATTGGATATCTCTGCACATACTTCGGGGCTTACATAGTCTCTTATTAAAAACCAAGTAGAAGATCAAACCAGAAGTTGATTTTCAAGTGAGAAATTGCACAAACTCAAATGTAGGCAGCTTGAGCCATTTCAGATATTCTGGCTAAAGCCCAAGACCATAGCTGGTTGGAGCCAATGAGACTTCCAACCAAAACATCTAACCAGGATTAGGGTTGCCAATTTGTGTACCCCGTACTGCATCAAGCCCCAGGCAAGAGGAAACTCTGATCTGAAATGGCATCTGAACTAGCACTCTATTGTCACTGCCACAAACCACAATATTTTCTGAGGCACACATGCTGTGCTTGCATATTTCAAAATCTTATCTGCCCTGCCCTTTTCTTCCCCAGGTCTTCATCATGATTATTAAAAATCATAATTAGGAAGATTTTGCTTTCTTGCAATGGTTCTGAATTCAGTCAAAGTCCAAACAGCAATTCTATGCATGCCATTCAAAAGTAAATATAATAGAATTTGACATAGTAGACCTCTAAATAGAAAGAGAGGTCCATTTATCTTAAATCTAAAAGGTTCTTTGGGCATGTGTGAGAAACCAGCTTGCTATAAAGCAGAAGCTGAAGGTATCCTTATGTATTATTTTGTCACCTCCAAGTGCTACATTAGAAGTCTGACCACTGCAAGGAGGACTGTCTGACCCCCTTCTTTTCTTCATCAAGTCTACATCCTCCCACGTCATAGCACAGTGGTTCTCAACCTGTGGCCCACAGACCCCTGTGGGGCCCGTGATGTCATCACAGGAGATCCACAAAGACTTGAAGTAATGTTATGATTTAAATCTTGAATTAAGTCTTAGTCCATGGCCACAAAAGGATATTTAAAGGGAGTCCACGGTGAAGAAAAGGTTGAGAACCACTGTCATAGCACAATATATCCTGCAGTTGCAATAGTCTTCCTGCTGACCCTCCCAAATCCCCATCTTACCAGCACCTTCCCATGAACTTCAGTTAAACTTTGATCCTGATTAACTTTGTCTACTATTCTGGACACATCTTTAGATTAATTGGTCTGTGACACCCAAAGACCATTAAATGGAGGTCCAAATGTATAACTGGTTTCAATTAGACCTATTGCCAAGTAAGTATATAAACAGCAGTTTAAAATGCAGTCATACACTTTTCCTACTTTGATCAAAATCATATGCTTGGATTAAGCTTCTCTGAAAGAATACCATGCTGAGCTCTGGCCTCAAATTCTTGGAAGATCTTCAAATCAAGAATAACGTTTCTTAGCTAACATAGCATTTTTATGGTCTCTCTTTCTTGATCTTCTCCCTTCCTCCATTATGCAGATCTTTATAGCCTCCCTGACTACTTGCTCTTTCTAAGCTGAAAATGTTTATCCCTAAGGCTCTCTTCTTGATATTCTAATTGAAGCATGGGCAAATACTACCACTGTAGAATAAGAACAAGCCACTCCTAAATACTTTGGTCATGAGGCAGCTGAAAGAAAAAAGGGATACTGTGCTTTTTTTCTCTTGGAGTCATATGCAGGACAGGCTGTTCCCTTTCCTCTTATCTTTAACAAGTGACCCGAGTCACATCCATGATTTCTTATTACTCCATCTGGAATAAAGAATGCTAACAAAAATCCCAAGACATTTTCTAGAAAATGTAACATTATCTTTAATTTATGTGAGAAAACTCTAATCAAATAATAGGAATCCAATCCTTTTGGGAATGGCTTATTTACCAAGTAATCAGGGCTTGCGCGGAAAGGACAAAAAAAAAATAAACCCACAAAAGTGGTATTTCTTTATGATAAAGAAGCAACTATCATTATAAAAGTCACCCAGTTCAATTTAGTATTTCAGTCACTCCTGACATGAACACCTGCTTCTTCACTGGCCATGCAAAGTTACAGCAAACAAGTTTTATGACTGCTCCTTGTATTTGTGGCTATAATAGCATCCTCTGATCACTTGATAGTGATCTGGGCACTTGACAAATAGTCACAGCGTCCTATGGACATGATTGCTGTTTGCAATCTTCACTGCAGAGAAGCAAAGTCAATAAGAAAACCAGCAGAAGATCACAAATGTTGATCATATAATGTTGTGGCTTGACTGCATAGGATTTGCTTAATTGAAGGCAACCGTAACTTCCACAATTGCCATTGTACATTGATCTTGTAACATTATGCTTTAAGACCGCATCACTTAGTAATGATGTTACCTTAATTAAGTGAGGACTGCCTGTAATTCAAACTGAATTTTGACCAAACAACAATAGATGCATACCATTTTATGGCTCCTCCGTCAGCCTTTTTGTGAACCAAAGCTTTCCAGCATTCGTGGGTGGACTTGATTATTTCCAAAGCAAATGCCTATTTAAAACAACATTGAGAGGAGGAGAGACAGAGGAAAATGGCTTCTGCTTACGGCTAGATATTATAATTGCCAAAAATATAAAAAAGGAACACTCAAGATAAAGATTAAATCTGAAACTTGAAATTTTGTTTAAGCATTCCTGGATTTTTTTATGTTAATACCTACTTGACCTTCAAACTTCAAAGCTTTCAGATACCAGTTACTGGCATTTCCCACCATCATGAGATAGAAAGATGGCGGGTGGGGGTGGAGAAAATTTCAATAAATACAGTGTGCATTCCATTAGAACATATTTAGATGGTTTATGTAAACCAGTAGGGGCTATATGTTATCTGGGAAAAAGTAACTGCTTAGCTTTTCAAGACTTGAAAAACTGCTTTTGGAAAAAACTGCTGAAACAAAAATTGATGAATTATGTTCTTGTTTTGGCTGTGTTTAAGCAAAGCTGCTCAGCATATGCTAAAGTTAAAAATATCAGCTCTTTGGCTGATATCTTGGAAAACATCTAAATAAGGTCACAGAAGAGCCATATCATGACTGGTGCCAGAAGGGTTTTTTTCCCCAAAAGATTCAGGATAAGGGATAGTTAGAAATAGCAATAGCATTTAGACTTATATACCATTCTATACTGCTTTACAGCTCACTTTGTGTGGTTTATAAATGTCAGCATACTGTCCCCAACAATCTGGGTCCCATTTTATTAACCTTGGAAGATGGAAGGCTGAGTCAACCTTGAGCTGGTCAGGATTGAACTCTTGGCTATGGGCAGAGTCAGACTGCAATATAGCATTTCTAACCACTGCGCCACCACAGTCAAGAACACAGGTAATCATAAAGGACAAACTTTCAAGGAAAGTCACAGAAGATATCTTAACAAATGAGTTTGTGGGGAGGGAGAACTCTGGTCTCCAGGAATTACCTGAAGACCAAAGTTCTCCCTACCTCCAAACTCACTTGTATTGAAATTGCACTGTAAACTGGACATCACCAGATTTTCCTTGAGAAGTCTTAGAAAATTACTGCAACTGGGGGAGCTATGTTATTCTTCAGTATTTCCAGAATATTCTTTTTAATGCAGAAGCTAAAACTCAAAATCTGAAGATGTTTCTATATGGGTTGTTTTTAAAAAACATATTTTCGGAGTCTTTTAAGAAGAGAATGGAAGATTTTAACTTCTGAAGATCTTGTATTCCAATGTTATTGGGGAGGTGGAGTAGTAATAAACAGTACTGCTGAAATTGGATAATTTTGTCACTGAATATCCCCTAGTGAGACCTAGAATGCTATAAGGACTACGTTCAGATTACAAGTTGTCCATCTCTGCTGTAATAAAGTTGAAGATCCTTTACAGAAGACTAAGTTCATATCTAATAGGGTTATCAGAACTTCAAGAAAATCTAGATGAAGAAAACATGTGAGATATTTTGACAAAAGAATAGCATTGTTTCTACCTTCATGACATTTTGAAGTGAAGGAAAATATTTTGAGTTACTATGAAATGTTCTGTAGTATTGGCTTGCTTACATATACTTGATTAGGATTCTGTAGGATTTTACAGATCATTATACACATTTCATAAAGTCAGTTTATCATCTCAAAGTATGCAATTTTTCACCTTGTCTTTAAATGCGCCATTAAAAGCAAACTTATTTTCTGGCTTCCCATCTGGGACTTTATATCGTCTGCACCAGTCAACAGTAGCTTCAAGATAACCTGGGAAAAACTTCCTGACATCATCAATATCTGCAATAGGTTAAAAATGCATTTAAAAAACAAGTTAAATAAAAGCTTCTTCCAAATCCACCATTCTAAATATACATGTACAAGCTTCTAATACAGCAATAAATCTGTCATAAATATTTCAGTGAGTGAGCTCATGAAACCCAAGTGCTTGGGTTACAGATTTAATCCTCTGCTTGCAGAGCGTTACATATAGAAATACCATATAAAAATTTTGAATATTATTTGGTAATTTTTGAATGCATTTAGCTTACACTGGATTATAAAAACAATCACACACACTCTTATACAAACTGAAGATAGACGGGATGAAGCAGACTGGAAAATTCGATAACCTGGCTACCGATTAAGTACCCTGTAATGCATTTTTTTTCTTAAAAAGCTCAGTGTTCTAAAATTGTAATTGGAGACACAGCCACTTATTTTTGTCTCCATGACGAGGGACTTAAGACGCTCCAGAGCAGTTAAAACATCTAAAAATCATCTATATTGAAACACAGAATGCAACAACCTTTTGTTCGACCATAGTCTGTGGAATGGTCTGAGCTAACCATAGTCTATTACATAAACAAAGTGTATTAAGCAATAAATCACAATAGTTCATAAAACACACTGAGCTTAAGTATACTTTAGTATGTTAATCAAATAATGATACAGATTTAGAGCATCTCTCCAACCAAAGGAATGAATACTAATCTGCCCTATGCATTCTATATAATTCAAGAAATCACTCCGAAAATCCACATTGGTATACACAGACTGAAAGTTTTGGTTGTTTTCAAGCTCCAAAGAATCTCTGCAAAAATTGCCTTCAAACCAAGTGCATATAGGATGGGAATTAAATCATTAAGGTCACAGGTAATCATTATTTCAAGTCAAAATTAGAGATTGTCATCATACCCACTTCCTTATCCTACTTTTTGGCACACAATCATTTGCTTAAACCTAAAGGCCATGTGCAGCTGTCAACCCTTCCAAAGGGTGTCTCTTTCCTGTAGGAGAATATGGTAACTAAATGTTGATTTTTCAAACTGAGATGTATTTTTTTTAAAAGTAAAATATCGAATGGAGCTGCAGGTATGGTAGACACCATGTGCAAGGGATGTCCATGGGCCCCACTGTAATGCAATATAGGAATGATTTTGGAGTAAGAGGGAGGAGATGCTGCCTAGGAAACAATCAGACAAGAGAGAACTTGGGAGCCCCCAGTGGTTGAAAGGTCAGAGAAAGAAACAGAAAAATTCACCCAAAAGGATCATGCAGTTAAAAGTGGTGGCAGGAAGCTGAAGTCACTTGGTTAGCAATCTTTAGCACCCTGCAGAAAGCCATATCCCAAAGCCCCTAAAAGAAGAAACCAGACAGATTGGGTTTATAAACCAGACAAAATGGATTATTATTATTCATTATTATTAAATACCATGGATTTTCTGAGCATATGGATCATCCACACTGATAGCTATGACCTTCCAGTCAGTTTCTCCTTCATCAATAAGACCGATAATTCCAAGGGCCTTCACCTTAACAACTTCACCAAGTGTCCGAACCTTAAAACATAGAAGATGCTGCACAATTTGTTTGTTTCCAAGGTGCTATTTAAGGTGGAAAATCAGCTGGAACAGAACTGAAAATAGTTGAAATAGGATGGGGAACAAAAAGAGAGAGGAAGAAAATTCTGGAGGAAAACATAGTTGGTTAACACCTTGAAGGAGAGAGCATTCTAGTATCAAGGCTATACCGCATGTTTTCATTACAGGCGGCATTTTTCTACAGTAACGCTATACCAAGATTTTATATTTCAGCGGAATCATAGCAATAAAGACTGAAGCTGCCACTCTGAGGCTAGAGAAGGTCATAATATAAAGATATCTCAACTGCTTCAAGCTACCAAATGATCCACTAAATAGCCAGGCATTTCAACCCTAAGAAAAACATAGAAGTTGTTTACTTTTTGCACAATCAGGTAAGCAATCAATCAGTTTGAGGCTTTATTCTAGCTGTAATATTCTAACCCAGCCATGTTGTTTCAAAGACTTCTCCTGTCAGGTTTTGTTGAGAAACAAAGAATTAACTGGACATAGACTTGTGTCCAGTTAACCAGCAACTTTCCTAGGCAAGCTTCATCACTATGTTAGGAAACAAATGGTTGAAACAACTAAAGTATGCTTCTGTGATAATTCAAACAGACCTGAGCACCAATTTCACAAACATCAATGGGATCGTTGTCACCACAGCATCCTGTATTATCATCTGTATGCCTTGGATCTTCCCAAGTCTGTAGGAGAAGAAAAAAGGAAATAAATTGTACCATTTATAGTTGGTTATTATTCATTTATACACATTATTGACATTCTGAGAAGGGAGGGTCAAGTTTTTTAAAATATGTGCTACATGAGTAACTATGTTTCTTTGAAAACGATACTCTATTATAATAAGTTTATGCAATAGTGAAAACCCTGTGGCCCTCCAAATGGTTCTAAATTACCATCCTGGCATAACTGAACAATGGTCAAATTATTGTTTTAAAGAGTGATAAAAATATAACAACTCAGAACTATTCATTTGTTATTTTACCTCAGTCATCTTTTTTTTAAAAAAAATGGTGTTCTAGCAGACATTTGTTTAAAGCTGGTTTAAAGAATTTCATCTTGAGTGTGACAGAAATAGATTCAAGGAATGCCAACTGTAACTGAATAGTACACATTTTCACGTCCCAATGGTCTGAGCAAACCTCTATCTATATTAACTTTAAAGAAATCTACAGCAGTATTAAAGGCCAGATTACTGGGGAAAGACAAATGTTTTCTTGTCTTTAGAAGCTGATGTAGACCATCATTCTGACATCAATATTTGGAAAAGTAAGAACAGGTTGTAAAATTATTGACATTTTCAAAATGGTTACCAAATGGTTTCCCAAGTCAGTTTTTAGATTTGTCAAGAATTAAACTTTCAAACAAAGTTCATGTCACTTTTTGATTAGGTAATCCTCTTAATAGTTGGTGGAATTCTGGGGACATAATATGTTTTCACTTCAACTAAGCATGGGACAAAATAACCCATGTTATTCTGAGTAAGAGCTAGCTAAGTAAGGGCTGAATAGAGTGACTTCAAAATCATATTTGAATCACACTCATTGAATTGGAAAGAAATATTGAGCGTGGTATTCTGGATCTAAATACATTTTTTATTAATGATTTAACTGAAGAAATAGAGGAAATGTTTATGAAATCTGCAGAAGATTCACAATGCAGTAGGTATCCTACAAGTACAAAATCAAATTCAAACTAATCTTGATAGATTAGAATAATCAGTTTTAAGTAAGAGAACAAAACTTAAGAGACAAATGCAACCTATTTCACTTATAAACAAAAAATCCAATGTACATGGGACTGGATAGGAATATCTGGCTTTGCAAAAATGCTAGTAAGAAAAAAAATGGAATAGTAATTTAACCTAACATGATGCAGCAATGTAACACACAGCTGCAAAAACTACAATAGAATACTGTATAGATTTCACTTTTCAGAAAGTATTTTATTTCAAATTGTCCCAACACTACTACAAGTAATGTGTTAGTACTGAGCATAATATTTTTGAAAAAACAGAAAAACTGAAACAAATTCAGAAAATAGCTATAAGAATGATTAGAGAAGCTGTCATTAAGTCTTGTGAAAAGAGTCTAATAGAACTAGGTATGTCTATATTTGAGAAAAGACAAGGAGAGGAATAGTGCTCTTCGAATACTTGAATGAATATCTGAAAGCTTGTCACCCAGAGAATTGAGGCCAAAGTGTACAAAAATGGATAACAGATTTAAGTTATAAGAAGGCAGATTCCAATTAAATATTAGCAAAATTTCCTAACAGTAAAAAGATTATCAAGTGAAATGTGGAGCTCCCCTCTCTTGAATCTATCAAGCAGAAACAAGACACCCATTTATCAGGAATGTTTTAATCTGGTGTCCTGCACTGACCAGAAGATTAGACTTGATGTCCTTTATGGATCCCCACAATTCTATGCTATTATAAATTGTATTTCAAAAGCATCCAGAGGACCAAAGATTCTATGTTCCAGGTATAATTGAAAGTTGGAATAGTCTTCTCAAATCTTGGCATCGTCTGGATACATCAGGACTACAATTCCCAGAATTCTGTACTATTTGGGAATTCCAAGAACTGCAAGCCCCTGCATATGTCTGAAAATGGGCCAACACAGAGAATCTATCAACTTTGAGATGTAAATACCAATTAAATCTCAAATTATTATGTCATTCTAATAATAAAATTAGAAGTAAAGCTCAAGAAGGCTAAAGAAGATGAGTCTGCCAAAAAAGTGGTATATACTACAAATGCATCTTGCAAAAAATATTTTGGACTAAATCCAGTTTGTACCCAAAGTTTTCTTTTCCCATTCTGATAACGAGAGAGCAGCATACGGAGGTATATGTTCCACTTTGAACTCAATTCTATTTTGAATGCGGTGTTGCAGAACATGACCTCATTCCCAATTTATCTATTTCCTAAATGAACAAATCCCAAAACATTACCTGTGGGAAGGCTCCATAGTTCCAAATGTAGCCTTTATGGGGGAAAATGTTTGCTATGTATCGCAGCTTGCCTTTCTTTACATCTTGCTTAATAGGATTCAGTGGCTCCTTGGTGGCAATCTGAAGGTAGCATAAAACAGGATGAAGAAAAATTGGGAGAGATTATGAATAAATGACTCAACTATTTACTCCCCGATTGAAAAAAAATCAACGTAGTTCAGACTTTATATTTCAATTTATAATTTAGTTAATTTCTAAAAGCAGAAGATAAAAACTGAATATTTAAACAATGCTTGTAACATAAGAAAAAAAAATAGATCTGCAGATGGGAATTTCTCATTATTCTAGTTTCTAGAATTCTAGAATATTAAAGTAGAATGCTAAAGACAACTTTGGAGTCAGATTTGGAAGAAGACTTACTGATCATGATAAACATTGGATAATAACAGATTGTTGATCCCTGAGTTCAGAGGAATATTGAAACAGTGTGAAACTGGATGGAACTCTAAACGGGAAATTGAGGGGAAACTGTATCATTAATATTAAAGGGTTTTTTAAAAGTAATTTTCCATAGGTTGGAAGTAAATAGCACTCAGCATAGGTTACCACTCCATTATATTTGCAGCCATTTGATTACAAAGCACATAGTTTATTTTGAGAGACATTGGAAATATTTTCAGTTTTGTTCCACTGAAACATGACCTACTCAAAATAACCTGACAAAATATTTTATGTGGGATTGGTTGTTCCATGTTCCAGAACAACACTTTTTTTTATTTGGTGCACAGGAATAACAATACCATACAGTTTCTCAAGTCCCACTGAACAGCACATGTGACGTTATTACTCATAACAGACAAGAGGGAAATTCAAAAGCTATCTGCCATTTGTGTGTTCAATGTAAAGAAGAGTAGCACCAAATACTTCAAAAATATTCCCCTGCTATGCCTTCCTATGTCTAGGAAGAAACAATTGTATGAAGATTTCTCTTTCAAACATAGAGAAATCAAAACTGCAGAACATGCCATTCAAGCACTGGATACAAATGTAAAGGATATCATTCATTCAACTTGTATGGGTGCTTTCCAAGTCCAAACACCATAGTTTATAAGAACATCTATTAAGACATTTAGTGGACAGCAGTTTAAAAAAGGCAAGGATCTGATATTTGAATGACACTATGAATGGATCGCTGCTCATACAATGCTTTGTTGCAACTTTTACTTCCTTTATTTGGAAGCTGCTTTACAATCTTCTAGACTAAAATTTTCAAATTACCTCCATTTTAGCATTTGTCCAACGAGGCACTTCTACGATCATATTAAATACAATCTAGTAGGAAAAAAAGAAAAGCATTTTTTTAAAAAAAATACCAAAACAGGTTAACATATAAAATGTACTACCCAGAGAAAGCTGTTTTCTTCTTCAGATCTAGAGAAGACAAATGATTCTCTCTTTTTCTGTGTCACATCTTAAATTTGTAAGGTAGAAGGATACAACAGCCAAAGAGAAAAACTTATCTGTCCCTAAGTGGTTCTTCCTTCCGTGATGTTTATATATTAAATATTCCATTCCATTATATAATGTCCGGGGTTCAGTAAGAGGCAACAATACCTGGTTTCATTGACTTTATTTTTCTGAATAATTCAGCTGCTAATCTTTTTATGAAAACAAATACTCAGAACAAAAGAGGGCCATCAGATCATATTGGGTATGATAAACGTACAAGTACTTGATGTGGATTAAGCACAATCTCACCACAGATTACCCTGGCAAAATTGGATCTTTGGGTTTCAATCGATCGATGACAGGATGAATACTCTTAGAATTCTATCCCCCCCCAAAAAAAAAGAACCAAAGAATGGGCAGAGAAGGTTCTTCATTTCTACAACACACAAAACGCCTGAGAGATCTCTTCTATAAAACTAGAGAAGTCCCCATGATTCTTCCAAACAATAGGCACCACTGAAGAGGTTACAGAATTTAAGAAATGATTATGTCTTATTTATCACTTATTTTGATTGAACCTAGGTGATGCACAATACATAATAATTGGAAAATAAAATCATAAAAATCTAAACCCGTAATCCATATAACTTTCTACAATCATCATAACTCCATCAAATTAAAGATAGAAGACTCCGATTTACATATTTTAATGCATGAAATGGAATAAGCTATAGAATATAGAAGCTCGGCTTTGATAAAAAATCATCATCATCATCTAAATTTCTTACTCACAAATCACACTGTAAATAATGTAAAAAAATGGTCTGCAATCACACCTCATTTTCATTGTTCTTTGATCGTTTTGCAGGAACCTCCTCATCCTGTACAAGAAAACAATATAGAAGCAGTGCTCATTCATAAATTTGCAGATCTAAATATGATACTAAATGAAAGTCTTCAAAAATTACCAAATTCAAGCTCTAAAATATTAAGCCTGCTATCCTTTTTACGAGTCACACAAATCATAATTTGTTCTAATCATAGTATATGCAACAATGACTAGATTTACACATGACTTCGACTAGATTTACACATGAACTATGGTCTATAATTCCTAGCGGCACTTCTACAACACACTTAGCTAAAATGAAGCAAGTTTGCTTACATCAAATTTGAAAGTCCTGTTACCAAAACAGTATCTTTTCAGAATCACCTAATGATGAAAGCAAGATTTCTGAAACTGTGATCACTATCAACTTAGATGGGGCTGCAAAATTTATTGAAAGCTAATTGGGTTTGCACAGGCAAAAGCAAAGCAGCATCAAAACTTGTTCCCTCTTTGCCTCAACATCAGACGTATGCAGGCAAACTAGGGAACTAAATTTGGAATGAGTCGTGAGAAATTGTGATTGACAGACGATTTTCTGCCAGATGATAAATTCTGGCAAGGCATATTGTCTTAATCGGTAGTTCTGAAAAGATTGGACAAGACCATGTATTAGTAAACTTGACAACTACTGATTTTGTTAAATAAATTGCCTTTCCTCCACTATTTTGACTACAGCATGACAAAATTTAGCTTTTCAAAACAAATGTTCATTGGCTGATATAAGCAAAAGAAAAGAAAATCAATTTGCTGTAATGCTAAAAAAGCCTGACATGGCATGAAGACGTATACATTTGATTTCTAACATTTTCAAATGTGGGAATATATTTTAGAACCCAGTTTTTGCCATGTAATATTTATTTATTTATTTATTTATTTTTTACATTTATATACCGCCCCATTCCGAAGACTCGGGGCGGTTTACAGCTTAGTTTACAGCCTAAGAAGTGGATGATATCAGGCTTTAATTATAATTAAAGATTATATGATTGTAGAAACTAAAAACTAGAAGTCCAGAGATGAATTTACACCTGGATTTTTTGGTGCTGGACAGTCACTACTTCAACAAAAAGGATATCTTTCATATTTAATTACCTCACTTGGCTCAGCAAACAGAGGAATGTCGTGGAATGGGGAAATGTATTTTCCCCTTGAGTTCTCTGCAAGAGGAAATAAAATTATATGCAAACAGAAAAAACAACAACACCAGAGCATTTCAGCTGCTTTCATCTTAAAAGAATTTGTAGTGATTAACTACAGAAACTATTTGTTTAGCTAAAATATACACATTAACCATGTTCAAATATACATGTTGGCCATTTTCAGTTGCTCAGCTGTTTTCGGCCAGCAGTGCTGCAGGATGCCGTAGAGGCCTAAAATGGGCCGTTGGGTGGGGGGGGGGCGCTATGGCCCATTTTGGCTGGCAGAGTGCTGCAGGAGGCAGCACCTTCCTCACCTTCTGTTTAGCAGCATCTGCCAACTGGAACTAGGTACCCTTCAAGATCTGGATGGCTGTTGTTCAGAAGAGCCAAAAACATCTGGCTCTTCACCCAGGTCTTTAATGAGAGTGAGCCCCTTCGTATCACTGAGTCTATCATCTTTTGTTTTAATCTTTTACCTGTGATTGATTACATTGTAATTATTTGTATTGTTGTGAGTCACCCAGGGTGATTGAGAATTGGGTAATATATCAGTTTTGTAAATTATTACTAATATTAAGTCCTCCTCTAGGTCTGTGTCAGAGGTAGTAACAAAGATTGATAGATTGTTGGACAGACAGTTTTTAAGACACACCTGGAGAAACCGACAGTTCACTTATGCTCTGCTCCTCTACAAAAGAGTCAAGCCCCAAAGCAACTGGGGACTCTACATGTCTTTAATCTCTACATTATGGAATTGAGACGATTTGTGCCAGAAAGTAAATCTCCCTTTGTCTGGAATAGCTGTTTTGAATGCAAAGGGAAAGAATTGCATCTTGAACCTGTGTCACACGTCCAACATGGTCAAGCACCCTCTCTTTCCCCCCCCCCCCGGCCCTCTGAAGTCAAACACAACCCTGATGCAACCCTGATGCAAAGAAATCGAGTTTGTCACCCCTCAGCTAAGGGAATCTGTGGACTGCAACCACTTGGTGCAGACACCCTTCAACATTAGCTAGACCTACATTTGTGCATGCATAAATATTATCAGCCTTCAGTGGGCCAAAAAAACCCTCTCACGTTACATTGTTATATAGCTGCGGCGTGGGAAATCTGACACGTGACAGCTTGCTAGGAGAAGATGTGAAATTAATCCTGTAACTCCAGGCAAAGGCAGAGGTTAACCCGGAGATCCATTTTACACCCATACAGAAAGAACAAAGACACCGATAGAAGAACTTTATTATTCATATCACAGAAGCGATCTTCTGGACGATCCAGACCGCTCCACCACAGACGGCCGAAGTCACCCAAACTTAGCTCAAGGCACTTTTTCTTTTTCCAGGGCACCTGTTTACCTTACGCCTCTGCCAAGAAAGGGAAAGGCCCGCCTTCAAGCCCCCTCCATTGGACAGACCGGAGCGGGTCCCTATAACGTCATCAAAAAGCGTCATCAGCCAGAGGGAAACCCCCCCCCACCCCTCCCCTCCTGGCGCGTTCCAAAGCAATCCAAGGGCCTCCGCCGCGGGTTCTTCTCTACCTCCCGGAGCTACTTACTAAAATAGAGGCGAAACTCGGCCGAATGCAGGCGCCCCTTTTGCTCCGTGTCATACTGAACCCGAGCCATGAATCCGCCTGAATCACCGTGGCAATTCAGCGGCCGGGCTTGCAGAAGCCGCGTGGCTGCCTTTCTCCTGCCCTGCTGAGCTGCCCACGACAGCCGTAGGAGCCAACCCAAAGCGGCATCCGCACGCATGCTTGCGCTCTCCGCTTCTGTGGAGGCACGGTAGTCCCTCCTCCGGCGCGGCGGGTGGAGTTCGAGCATGCCCAGCAAAGCCTCTGGACTTGTCGGCGGCTGGGTTACTTTCCGATCGAACCGGAAAATCCTGAGCGGGCGTCCAAGGAGGGCAGAGTTCGAGGCGTTGCAAAGAGGCGGGAAGGGAAGGGGGAGGCAGGAACACTTTATTTGGAGGGGAAAGGTTGGGAAACACCTGCGCCTTTTCGCCGGGTGCAGGAGCTAAGGTCCCTTTCGCCACTGTGGCCTAGGGTTTGTGCGGGTCGCGTGGAGCCCAAAACAAGCCAGCCTCGGCTCACAACGAGTTGCGTTGTGGCGTCCTGACCCTGCAGACGAAGCTTGCGGGGAAAATGCATCCCACATACAATGCAAGATTTTATAGCTTGAGAAAGGAAAACAAAAACAAAAAAAAACAACCACCCTCCTGGCTCCATTTAATCAGGAGTGATATGGTGGGTGATCCGTGTGTTTGGATTCGGATAGTGTACTACGCCATATAGTGTACTACTACGCCATAAACGTTGGCTAATAAACCACACACTGTTGAGTTAACATTGCACTCTAGGTCACTTTAAGAGGAAGCCGATAGAAAAAGGTCAACTCTTCTGGCTGAAAGGCAGGGTGGAAAGTCGTCTTCCCGGCTTGTGGAGAAAACTATATAGTCTTTTACCCTGCCTTTTAAGAAAAAGCATAGAAATCAAATGAAAGGAATAGCATCCTCATCAAGTTTGTCAGAGCATAAGCAATAAGACAGTGACAGGGTAAAAGAAGAAAGTAACGCAGCATGTAATTATGGATGGTGCCCGGTTCTGTGAAAGTGACTTCTGACCACCACGTACTGACCACACAGTAGGTTGATGCACTCACAACAAGCCATGGCCAAGGAAAAGAACTTAAATCACAACCTGATCAGCTAACACCAAGGGTCAAGCCAAGACAGACATCCTTCTGTTGAACTGCTCATGAAAACAGGCACGTGAAATACTACTCACAAATTCTGGTAAATTCTGCCAGCTGTAATCGTTCAAATGGACATTTCTTCCATGAGTGAGTGAATTGAGTGAGGAGCAGCATAGCCACAGCTAAATATCTATTCTCAATACCTGATACTGTACCCAGACCTGAACTTTCTGTATTAAAATGAAACATTTCTAGAACACTGATCCTTTGGGCCTGGTAGAACAAACAGGCTAGACTTCATGATATCTGGGCACCATCAAGAGTTTATCAGCTGACATAACATTGAGGTTTGGAGCCAAAATGTAAGCTTGTAACTCTGGAAGTAGTTTGTCCTCAAAGAGGCACTAGTAACAAATTTGTTGCATAGATAGGCAGCTGCAGAGATTTTGTTCTCTTGAATGCACATCTATCTAGTACAGCCAATACTATATATTTTTTGAGAACATGCTTAATTCCAGTGATTTGCACTTTCCTTTGATGAGACCTGTAAGGAAAGCTCTTTTTGATTTCACTAGGTGGTAATTGCTACAAATTGAATTAGTTTGGTTTAGGCAACAATTGCCTAACTTTTCTATCAGAAAAGTAGTGTTGCCAAACAAAAGTATATCTACTTGCATTCAAGAAGAGAAAAAAGACAATTTGGTGTAGTGGTTAAGGTACTGGTGTAGAAATTAGGACACTCAGAATGCTAGGCATGAAAGTTGACTGGGAGTATCAGGTATGTTTTCCACCTTGAGATATTTTTTTTTAAATGATATTTGCAAGCTCTATAAAAAATGTTCCATTAAGTTTTTTGAGGTAACATGGCCCCCTGCTTCTCTCTGCCTCTCAGCATCTAATGTGTTTCTTTCCTTTGTTGTTTATTTTGATAATCAGATCACCTGTGTATATATATATATACACACACACACACACAGTACATTCAGTACTTGTATATGTGTAAATATACAAGTCCTTTTCATAGAAGCCTAAAAAATATGCATTACTTCTCCTGGGTAGTGTAGACCTTGCTTGTTTGAGTTTTGTCCTCTGCAAACTTCCAACAGATAATTAAGGCATATCACTTGATTGACTCATATGCTGGAGCAGTAGCCTCAAGCCATTAATCCAGCAATTAATAAACTGCTCAAATTGAAAACCTTCCTACATCTTAAGAAAGTAAGGTTCATTGAGGAAAGAGAAGTCTCTTTCTTTATATTTCCATGCTTTATTGGGCTGCCCTGGAACCCTAAACCATCATCATCATCATCATCATCATCATCATCATCATCATCATCATCATCATCATCCTCATCATCATCATCATCATCA
>JANHFL010009172.1:305849-316601 GCA_032468155.1 Oxyrhabdium leporinum | reverse complement strand
GAAGAGTATCCTGACTGGTTGCTGTCAGAAGTCATGGCTAGCTTTGTAGGTTGTCTGTGTGCTGAGTTTGGTTGAATTTTGCTGGGTGATGCAAGGAAGGGCAATTAAATGGCTCTACCTGAAGGAGGTGGATCTTTGTTATGTAGAATAGACTGGCTCATGCCTTAATGGTCCATTAACAAAGGTGGGGGTGGGGGTGAGTTTCTGCTTCTCTGAGTTCCTACTTCTCTTTTAGGGGAAATATTCTGCCTTTTTAGTATATCCTAAAATATTTCATTTTTCTAGGAGACGGGTGGGTTTTAACTTCCAACATTTATTGAAAGATTGCAGGACAGAGGAATGGCTGTAGAGATAAGAATAATATTTTAAGCAAACTTCCTCCGCATTTGGATGGCTCGGTGAATACTAAAAGTGCCCTATTGGGGCTGTTGTTAAGATATCCTGATATTCAGAGCTATCAAATTGGCTTTACGTTTTTTTTCCTTGTTCACTAAAAGGGATTCCAGGCTGGCTTAATGCAAAGTGTTTTAAGCATATTTAACTATTATATTTTGCAGATTTGACATATTGATCATGCAGCCATTAGCAGCTTCTGATTCCAGCGTAGGAAAGCTACGTCCTTCCCACGAAAGCACAGGAGCTGTTCAGATGAGGATCAAAAGTCCTACCAACGCCCATGATCGATCCAGCCAAAGCAAATCTCTGGTATTCTCTGAGAATCTGAAAGTTGTTGAGTCTGTAAGTACTGGTCCTAAATGAACTTTTGAATTTCTTCACCAGATACGAATTGGTGGACATTTTTTTTCTTCATTCAGAGAAGACAATGTTCCTCAATAATCCAGGTATTTCAAGAGCAGGTACATTCCCTGATCAATATTGGGAGCACTGCATTTGAAAAAAAATCCTTATAATGTCTGATCTTGTAATTAAATAAATTTGCAGGGCCAAAGAGACTGCAGACACTAGAAAGGATGGTTGAGTGAATGGGGGGGGGGGCATTTACCCATGTGTGTGTGGCTCTTCTTGCTAATAAATAAATGCAAGAACTCCCTATTTTACTCCTGAGGATTTTAGAAAAATTCTGTCAAAGTGGTTCTAAAGCACATTCTTCTTATTCAATGAAATGAAATGAAAACTAATAGAAATAATTACAACCCCCCCCTTTCGCGGGGGCTTCTGGGGGTTTGCAGGGGTTCAGATGGACTCTTAGTGAAGATTCTGCAGGGTTTGTCAAACCCCCTAAATCCCACTCCTGGATGGCTTTGCCCACTCCGCCCTGCCCCACCCCACCCTGCCCCTCCCAGGAGTCTCCCTGCGGCCCGTTTTGGGTGCAGTGTATGTGCAGAGGCTCGGGGAGGGCGAAAAATGGGCCTCCTGGAAGTTCAGGAAGTTCAGGCCCGTTTCCAACCTCCAGAGAGCCTCTGCAGCCCGGGAAGGCCTTTTTCGCCCTCCCGGAGGCTCAAGGAAGGCCTCCAGAGGCTGGGGAGGATGAAAACACCCTCCCTCGCTGTGGTGCACGAGGCCGACCAAGGCTGCTTTTGTCCTTTAGCTTGGAATGAATCTAAGTCTCTCATCAAAGTCTATCTAGAATGGAGGGTTTTCTAATACATTTGTCAGAACTAGATTTTTTTTTCCATTAAAGTTCTAATGACTGCCTTTTAACTGTAGGACATACTGTATATTCCCTACTTATATTCTTTTTTAAGATCCACGCTGAAAGTGGTATTCAGACTACATAAATGAATGGCCACAAATCCCACGTTGTTTGATGTTTAGATATTTAGCTATTTCACTAGAATGAGTTCTCCAAAAAGTTCTAAAGAATTATATAAACTATACATTAGAGGATATTTAGAAGTGATGACATCAAATGTCTGAGTTATTTCCTTATTCCAAGTACATATCAAAATTTTAATTGGACCACTAGCTAAAATGGAAGGGAACCTCTTTGGAGACTTTAAAAAAAAACCTGATTAAACCTATCATAAGCTCTCAATAAGGTTTTGGTAATCCTATGTCCATTATGTTCTAGCTCTTCCCTTGCAGAACAATGGGAAAATGTTAGAGGTTCCATTAACATTCATATTCCCTCATCTTCTAGTTCTTGCTTCTCGCTATTTGTTGATTATGTGGAATGCTACAATTTCAAAAGTTTATCTGTCAAAAGGAAGACCTTTGCCTGAACTCTTTTGCTGTGAATGTAAGAAAGATGATAAGAAATATAAAGTGAATATAAGAAATGATATTTGATAGGAACAGGGATGTTTCACTTTTAGAAGCTGTAATGTGGAGGAATCTGATTTCACTTGTGGATCTCTTTGCCTTTGTTGGGAGAAATATCTATCTGGTTCAGTTCCAAACTGGGAGAAAGACACTGGAAACATGGAGGCTGGTTGGGAAGGTGGTTTATTGATGAAGCAGAACCACCAAGCACGTGTGATTCTGGGTAGCTGAACACATGGACTTGAAAGTGAGGGGTTTTTATATTTTCTCTTGGGCTTTGAACTTGAGCCTCCTGTTCCTGTGCAAGAAGATGTATTCTATTGGCTGTTGTAGGGGTCATAGCTGGCTCTGTAGGTTGTCCCAGGTTTGGTTGAAATTTGGAAAGTATGGTGCAACTGAGATGATGCAATGAAGGAGCTTGTGTTCTGGAAGGGTGTTGTGCAATTCCTATTATGGCTGAGGGCTAATCCTACCTTTGTTCAGACCTTGCTTCAGGCAATTTGCTTATGAATAAAACTAGCTATCTCTTTATCTCTTACATGCTAACATCTACTGTGGACTATTAACAGTGAGTTTGCTTCCTGCATGTATAAAGAAACATGTTTCCAGGGAAATATAATATTCTACCTTTTTAATATTTCTCAAAATATTTCATTCTTCCAGGAGAGGGGTGGGTGCTAACTTTCTATACCTTCAAACAAGAAATCTTGCAAAAATTGAGATTACAAAGCAAGTGTTTGTCATTAAAGGCCTTTGCAAGTATTGGAACTTGCTTCTCAGATATTGCACAAAATTCTACAAACAGAAAGAAAAAGAACAGAAAAAAAACCCCTTTCTAGAAGAAATGAAGATCCTTCACAAAATTTTGTAGTAGAAGGAATTACAAAGAGTTAAAATCTGGAATCGGAACTGCCCCTGATTTTTAAGCAGCAGAAAGAGCCAAATGGCTCTGGATTTATTTATTTATTACCTCTTCTGAAAAGATTTACATGCTAATACTTCAGAGGTGAACTCCGCTGCCAGTCATATCCCTTCCCCTTTCCCCATCCTGTGCTACTAAACGAACTGATTGGTATGAGCCTCCCTTGGTTAATTTTCCTCTGTAATGGCTGCAACTTGCAGCTGAGGCCATATGATGTTGCAAAATTATTTATGCAATGTTAGTCACTTGTTTTGGATTCTAGCTCTGTTTTTTAGCTCCCTGCAAATAAGCCAGAGCTAAAAAAACTATATGAGGAGCTCACCAAAAAGACAACACAGAAAGGCAAGCATGTACTCTTGCCTTCCCTCATCAGAGCCATGCAAAGTATTGATTAGCTATTCTCTGGATATGATGGATCCTTATGAAAAGTAGAGGAAGTAAGAGACTGCAGAGCGAGTGTGTTGCTGTTGCCGTCATTATCTCCACGTTCAAATGCAAAATTAACCACAGCATAGTTCAGAAAGATGTGATTTTAATTATTCTTCTCATAGTTAGCTGAAGAGGAATGCGTAGTTCAGAAGAGCTGGCATGACACTTGGAGGATAGGAGGAAAAGTCCTTCCATCTCAGCCCAGTAACTGATGAAACATTCATTTCCTTAACGTTCTAATTTAAAACTATCACTTGCTGGTGACACATTTGCATGTAGCACTTAAAAACACACACACATGCACATCACCAGCCCAAATCCCATAATTGAGATCTAACATAATTCTTCAGTTGCAGATTGAAAAGTATATTTATAGTGATATATTTGAAAATAGTATAATATATTAACAGTTAGAGCTGTACCTTTCAAAAAGTTTAAAAGTTAAGTATATTTAATGATGCCTACCATATTTTATTGGCTGCGTTTAACAAAAGGCACTAGGCTGCAGTTGTTTTTGACAAGCATGAAAACATCACAGCATGAAACTGCAAAAGGAATTATGTAGAGAAATTACAAGTGATCCATCTCTCAGTGAATTATCCACCTCAATAGCCTGCAGAACTCAGCTACCAATTAACACCTACTTTATTACATGTTGGGATGTACTTAATAACTTTCATGTGTTTATGCACTATTACCTTGACTGATGCCTCTTGTACAATTAGGCATAATTGGCATATCAATATGCAAAAGTTAAAAGGATTAACCCTCTTAAAACTAATGAGCATTTCTGTATCCAGCTGCTAAATGAGACAAAATTAGCATTTTTCACTTTTGGGCAGGATTTTATCATGCAGTTTCTCACTGTTGGTATTACCTTGTTACATAACTTTTTGGTTTGGATAGAGAAGTTGGATGGGGCAGGTGGTGAAGAATAAGGGTGGCTGGGTGGAAGGACTCCAAAAATGTTCCTTAAACGTTGCATGTCCAAAACAATTTGCATAAGTAACTACAACTGAGTGTCTTTTGGAAAAGTTGTGTTTTCTTAGCAGCTAATTATAGGGACACAGAGTATGTCATTTCTCCATGCAAACTTGGCTCTGATATAATGGACTGAAAGCTTGCCATACTAATTTTCCCATTTTTACTAGTTTTTTTAATCTCCCTTTCTCTCTTGTGCACACTCTTTTTCCTGTGCAAAGTTTCCTGACTAGATATTGACAGAATGAAAAACATGTTGGCATATTTGGTTGAGTGAGCCTGTTAAGTGGCTGGTAAAAGGCAAAAAAAGGGAAAGACCAACATCTGAAGCAAAAAATTCCAAAATTTCAAACATGGTGCTGAAGAAATCACAAGGATGTAAATGGAAAACGTTTACATTGAAGTCATGATGGATTGCAACACAGCAGAAGGGAAAAGTGTGATTCAAAAGCAATCTCATTAGGGACTTGTGGGGAGGAAGTAGCGAACTGAAGGCAGCTCCGCTGTCAATGACTACAGCAAAATGAAGAGCTGGTGAGTAGACTGGCTGTCTGTAATTCCTCTTCAGACAAGGAGAGGACTTAAGATTGCCCACAAGCACTCCACACAGTTGCTTCTCACGAGGACATTGTAAGAGAGTGGCCTCCAGCAAGCTTAGAGTTCTGGTTAATGAGGGGGTAAAACCCCTTTGCTCAAATTGTGGTTGGCACACTTATGGTCATAAGGTTCACATATTTTCCTATCTAATTACATTTGGAAATTGCAGGTGGTTAAATGCTGTCCAGCTATTGGCGAGTTTTAGAGCACTAGGTGAGTTTCTTTCCATTGTTACTGGAAGAAGTTGTAAACGCAAGCCTCTTTTTTGAATAAACAGAAAAAAGTATGGTTAAGACATTGATTTTGGAAAGTTACCACCAGGGGGTCCAGATAAATTTGAACGAAGATTTTGAAATTACTTTTAAGAATCGTTCCTGTGGGAAAATGCTGTTGCTTTGAATTCTTAAAAAAAAAAAAAAAAAAGCATGATAGGATGGGAATTTGAAGATCGGACATGAGAGGAAAACATACGTAACTAAAAGTTACAGTTAAAGGAAAAGTACACTAAAATTTAACTAACATAGAATGAAGTAAAATTCTTTAACACTGGACATATTAAAGGATATTTGTGAAAAATGGAGTCACAAATTAATTATAAGGATGTCTACCTTTAGAGATATAATGTGTTTAAAAGATGTTATGGAAGAAGAACAAATTTTACCAGAAAAGACACAATGATATGAAAGTGGGTTTAAAAATGAAAAACTAAAATAATGAGATGGAAAATGATCCTATACTGAGTATACAAATGAAATGTGTTAACATGTTATTGCTAATGGGTTAATGGTTAATGTGTTAATGGCTAATGTTTTAATAATTAAAATAAATAACAAAATAAATAAATAACAAAACAAAAGGGCAACCTTTACCCCCCAAAAAAAAACTTGTTAAAATTTAGGAGAATTTTGTTAGAAAAAAAAGAAAATAAATCAAGTTCTAGCAAATTATTTAAAGAGATAAAAATTCAAGATTGTTAAATGTACAAGAAGAGAATATAAAGTTGGCTTATTTAATCAAGATGAAAATAGATGTGTATTGTTAATGGACTTTTACTGACCAAGACTGAATGAGAATTTAAGTATTTGTTTATAGATTAAAGGTTAAATATGGAAAGATGAGATCATTTGTTGCATTTTAAGAGAAAGTGATGAGTTACTAAAATTAATTTCACACATAATTAGTGTGATGAAGAGCAGAGCCATTTCTTTATATATTTCTTTTTCTTTACTATTTTTCTTTCTTTTTTCTTTTTTTACACTATTTTTTTTAGTTTGCAGTCATTTTTACCTTTTTAATTGTAGTGTTTAATAAAAAGTATTATGAAGAATAAGGAATCTCATTAAACGTTTGCCTTTAAAAATATAATCTAGATTTTTTTTCTCTTCCCACATTTTTAAAGTAAATTCCATTCAATGCATTTAAGAGATTCCCATCATGAAATATAGTTGGGGGATGAGTACATCTATTTGGCAAGATTGGAGATATAATTCATAGGCAGCGTAATCTAACAGGAAAGAAAATAAAAGGAGCTGAAATTTGCTCTAACTTGTTCATAATAAAATATAGGGAGCTTTCTTTTAGGCTTATTTTGTTAGTATTTTCTACTGAATTCAATAGGACTTCTGAATAAGCATTCTGGTACTAAGTTTTCTATAAATTTGCATGATAGTGGTAATTCCACTTGGAAAAAAGTATGCAACATTCTCTGCTTCAGGAGAGATATATTGATATTAATTATTTATATATGCATTCTTCAGGATTTTATTTTATAATCATAAGAACATTGCTATTACTACAGAAGGAGGGCAGAGAGAAGATTTGATGAGAGCCAGTTCCAAGGCAAAATCTCAAAGTCTATTACATTATTTTTAATATATTCAAATTTATTGAAAGGTACAAAATACTTTAATTATAGCACTGAAATTATCAATTAATAATATTGAAATGTAGTATCATTTCTTAGAATATTTGTATCAATGAAGAATTTTACCAGTGTAATGAGGTAGCCATTTTTTCTTTCATGTGATTTTTAAAAAAAATATTAATCCTTACAAAACCACAGGGCTATACATCAGAAGAGATTTTTTTTTATTACCTAATGCAAGGAGGAATATTGCTTGTAACACAATTGTTTCTGCAATTGCTGCGTATATATTAAACCGAGAACAAATTTTCTTTAATATAGTTGAGAATGTATATGAGAAAATAATGTGTAAAATGGAACTCAAATAAATATTAATAAGCCAGGTAAAAATAATAAATTAATCAATAAAACAGTTTATTCAATCAACCAGGAATTCTTTCAGTGAAAACTGGTTATTTTCCATTGTAGTCATATTTGGAATGGTTTATATTAAGTTCGCAGCCTAAGGACTTCTGACTCTGAGCCAGTTGTTCTTTGCCAGGTCACTGAATTTGTCTAATGCTTTAAAAGCTGCTACTCACTGTATCTAACTAAAAGAGGGGGAAATGCAAACCATTGAAATAGTAAAATTATAATGTTGTTCCAAAGGCAACTCTTATCTACTGACATTCATCTGATATAGTAGGATATAAGTTTTTGTTACATCTGTGTACCTGCTCATGGCTTCTCTCTTTTGAGTAATCAGATATTTTTCTACTGGCGATGCTCTGCTATTTTTTGAATTCTGCATGACAAGGAAGATGGAGGTTACAGTTTGGAGAGATTTCAATCACCTCTTGTTGAACTGGAATTTCTAGCTGGCAAGAGGGAGCAGAAAGATGCTAAAAATCTTTTTTTTGTGGCCTGGTCTCCCTTCCAGTACACTAGAAAATGCCCATATCACTGTAATAAATTTAGGACAGATGAAATGATATTAATCACAGCACAGCACAGCACAGATTTTAAGGCTGACCATGAACTCTATTAAGAGCTCCTTCTGGATCTCCTGTGATTCCTTGGTATCCATGAATATTGACAAATATTCATGTCTCAAAGAGGTGCATTTGGTTTCATTCAGAGCATGAAATGTTTTATTTCTTTGACGCAAAGATTAAAAATTACAGTCTGTTTAGTCATTCCAAAATGTAAATGGATTAGAGTTCTTTTCAATTAGATGAAATAGATTTGATAATCTTATTTATAGTCCTAATGTTTATCAACATGTTTATCAAGAGGGGAAAGGGGAAAGGAGGGGAAAGGGGAAAGGAAAGGTCAGTTCCTTTGTTCCTTCCTTCTCTCTCTTCCAACTTGATTACTTGCCAAAATTAAGGATAACCCAAAAGATTCTTATTTCCAGGCTTTCTGTCAAACCAAACTCTATAGGTCACGTAAAACAGTTGTGTTTACTTCACATCAAGCTTATAATAATGTCTGAGGCTTTATTTATGGAAATTCTCCTAAAGTAGATGAGGATATTTAATTAGGATGACATTAAATCATGGTGGATTGATAGGGTTGGCATCTCGGGGCAAAGTAATTGCCCATATTGGTTTTGTGCAAGAAAACAAAGCATTTGGAAAATGTGCCGCAGACGATTCCATTTATACATCCATATGTGAAAACCGTTGCTTAGGCAAGAATATGTAACAGCAACTTGTTTCTTATATTCCTGCCATGCTAAATTTACAAACTAAGTGATCTGTTTGTTGTCAAATCACTCTGCAGTCCTTTAAAAAAAATAATTTCTACTTTTATAATCTCATCCATCCCTACCAAAACAACAACAACCCACCTTAGTTTTAGTTTTAGTTAAATGTGGGTTATATGAGCCTTTTTGGAAAGCTCAATATCACACTTTTAAAAAAAAAAATTAAAAAAAAATTGATAGAAGAGAGTGCTTTTGAACAATTTATTTTCTTTGTTCATCCCTGAGGGAAAAATATAGATGCCCCCAAGATTTTGTTTTCTAATGAAAATGTGGTCGTTCAAGTCACTGAAAATCTTACTTCTTTTTATTCCTTCAGTTTCCAGACAATTTCTGTCTTATGGCTCTTCTTCTTGCGATACAAACCAGTTTTCTCAGACAACATTGGATGTTGTCCTGAACTGTGTTCTAAGATCATCTTGGGTTTGTGTGTCATGTGTCCTGTTATAAATTGGCTGCGTCCACAAGAGGAAAAAGAACTACCAAATCCACCCCAAAAATGTGAAATAGTATTTATAATTGTTTAAAATTAAACTGGGAATAATATATGGTTCTCAGCAGCTTTATTGCCTCTGAAGTAACTTTCTTGATGGATGGATGCACCCCAAACAGTATACAGGTAGTCCTTGACTCAGAATCATTGGTTTAGTGATCGTTCAAAGTTACAATGGCACTGGAAAAGATGACTTACGACCATTTTTCACTCTTACAACAGTTACAGCATCCCTGTGTTCATGTGATCAAAATTGGACACTTGGCAACTGGTTCATATTTAGGATGGTGTAGTGGTGTCCTGGGGCCATGTAACTCAAGGACTACCTGTATATCAAATGAGGTGTTTAAATATAACAGGATTTTATTTTCTCCCAGGATGAGAATTATCTGAGAATTTTACCTGCATGTTGAGTGGAGCAGAAAGGACAACGATAATGGTGGCACAGTGATTAGAATGCAGTATTCAGGCTAGCTCATTTCTCACTGGCAGGACTTTGATTCTCACTGGCTCAAGGTTGACTCAGTCCTCTGACCCTTCCAAGATTGGTAAAACAAGGACCCAGATTGTTGGGGGCAATATGCTGACTCTGTAAATTGCTTAGATAAGACTATAAAGCACTATGAAATGGTATATAAGTCTAAGTGCTATTGCTGTAATATCTTCTCCCTTACTTCACTGGCTTACCAAATGGGCATATGTATACGGTATGCTTTGACTAAGATTCACCTTGGTTGAGAAGTTATTTCAAGCCCTTTATTGAGTTCTAAGGTTTATCCAGCCTTTGGTTCAAGAGAGCTCAAGAGTGCATATATAGAGAAGTAGGTTGGACTGAATGAGTGATTGGCCCAGTCATCCAGTTAACTTCTTTGGCTGAAAGTGGGTTACAACCTGGGCCTTTCTATCCCTAGTGGAGGAATCTGCAACCTTAAACACTCAAAGAGCCATTTGGACCCATTTCCCACAGAAAACAAAACACCAGGAGCTACAAAACCTGGGTGGGTATGGCCAATTCTATGTCACGACCCCTCCAGCCATGCCTACCCAGGTTTGTGGCTCCCTGTGTTTTCTTTTCTATGGGAAATAGGTATCTCTGTCTCTGTCTCTCTCTCTCTCTCTCTTTCTCCCCCCCCCTTTCTCTCTCTCTTTCTCCCATCTCTCTCTTTCTCCTTCTATCTCCTCTCCTTCCCTCCCTCTCTCATCTCTTCTCTCTTTCATCTCTCCTTCTCTCTATGTCTCCCTTTCTCTCTTTCTCTCTCTCTCTCCCTCCCTCTCCCATCTCTCTTGTTCTTTCTCCCTCCCTCTCTCTCCCTCCCTCTCTCCCATCTCTTTCTCTCTCTCTCTTTCTCCCTTCCTCTCTCATCTCTCTTCCTCTCTCTATCTACCCCCTCTCTGTAATCTCTCTCTCATCTCTATAATCTCTCTCTGTCTCTTTCTTTCTTTCTTTCTTTCTTTCTTTCTTTCTTTCTTTCTTTCTTTCTTTCTTTCTTTCTTTCTTT
>JANHFL010009172.1:266769-277886 GCA_032468155.1 Oxyrhabdium leporinum | reverse complement strand
TATCTATCTATCTATCTATCTATCTATCTATCTATCTATCTATCTATCTATCTATCTATCTATCATCTACAATATCTCTGTGTGTCTCTCTCTCTCCACTATCTATCTATAGTATCTCTCTCTCTCACCATCCATCCATCCATCCATCACTAATTTAGAGAGCCATCGTGCTCCATGTACCATAAGCAGGGTACCTTATCTTAAAGCATATTTCCATTGGTTTGTCTCTTCTCTCCAATGCTGTCAAAACTTAAATACTAAATAGTCATATTTTGAATTAAAAATGCTAATTGTTATATTATGCAGATAAAACTAATTGAAAATTCATGAAAATTTAAAAAGAAAAAAATGTGAAGAAAAATATTAAATAAGAAGGAAACAAAATAAGTAATTTCTCCCTTTTGTCCAGCAAGTACAAACAACTTTAACAACTTAGCACCTGTCTTAAAATACAACAGTCGCTTTATCCCAAATCTCACTTCATTCTGTATAAACATTTTTTTAAAAAAATCTCACCTTCCATCCTAATTAGCCAAAGTCCATTAGGGGTTACCAGAAAGAACAAACAAAGTATCACAAACTTGATCTAATAAACATACTTGAATTCCTTCATTTTATATTTATATCTCTTTTTCTTATCATTAAACAAATTCCCCAAAGTGTACTCAGTGAAAAGTCCAATAAAAGTTACCAGATATTACAACATAACTATTTTAATTTTAATCAGATAAATTTAAAATATAGCAAATTAACTCATTCCCATATAATTGTTGTCTATAAACAAAACCTTTAAACATCACCATCCACTCCTGGTCAGTAAAAAAAAAAAAATCCACTTATCTATTTTAACCAACTGTATATTCCTTCTCCTTTCTTCCAACATTCTATATCTTTAGCCCCTTCAAATAATGTCCAAACATTTTATGTGTCCCCCCCTCCCCATTTTCTCTTTGTTGCTTCCCTTAAGATTACTGGCAGCATTAACAAATCCTTTGTTTCCCCAGGGACATCTTCAGTTCACTATGTCCTCTCCAGAAGTCCCCATATGAATAATTTTACAAGGATGTCATCAGGTCTCTGAAAAAGAAAAAGCGTAAACATTTAGAACCCATTGTGCACCTTTATTTTCACCAAATGTGTAATCCAACTTTCTCCCTATTCTCACATACCTTAGCCAACATTGGTTTTCCCCCTCACCACTTCAATGACTTGTCATTTAAAAGAAATCTGCCATAAGCAGAAAAGAAGGTAAGGAAGAAGTAATTTGAAAGATGATAACTGAATTGGTTAATGAATTTAGTACTTAGACAACTACCCGTCACACCACTGGGAGAAAAAATCACATCTAAAAGAACATGTAATTGGATTCAAAGCTTACCATAGCAACATAATAGTCCAACTAACCATGGCCAGGCCATAGTCCAACTCTTCTTCACACTGTCATTTCACACACAAGCCTAAATTCACATGCACGTCTAAATGTGAATTGATCTGGTAATGGTATGCTCTTCTAAAACTTTTTTTTAAAATACTTTGAAGACACAGGACTTTTAAATATTTGTGTAAGGGTTAAATGTTGCAATGAGAGCATATTAATTTTATTTACCTGAAAACTGCCACTAGTGCAGTTCAAAGGGAATGTGCTCGGTTGAGTTACTTTCAGTTCGTCCTTCTATGTTAAATGTTGTTTGATTTGAGTATATTCTGACTTCTAAATGAATGTTTTTCCAGCTATCTCGTCATAGAAGGAATCATTCCCAACATAATATAGCCCATCATGACTGCCTTGGCCCCTTGGAAAAACAGGTAAGCAGTTGTATTATAGCATTTACAATGTATTGTGCATTTTATACTTTAGCTTTTATTAATAAAAACAAAAACATGTTTGAAAGATGAATACATGTGGATAAAGATTCCTTATTATCTTAACAGGATAAAAGGGAACCAAAGATCTGAGCAAGGTTGGCCAATGATACAAGTTTAAATTATCCATTCAGTTAAGGCAACTAAAAATCTTTCAGCATTCTTAGTAAATATTTATTTGAGTAATACTGCTTTTCCAAAAACGGTAAAGTAATAGTGTATAATAGAGGCATGAATTTATCTTTGTATTGTCTTTGCTTCTTCAGATGTATAGATAAATCTGATATACATAAGAGCTTGATAATTATTATTTTTTTTAAATGAAACCAATTTTGGAAGATGGCATTTATTGGTAAAATTTGGGGAATAAGGAAAGAAGAATTGAATTCTCTTTGCTGCTGGTCTACATGCTCTTCATGACTGTGGAGCCACAATTAAATAGAAATCTGGGCTATTTTTTATGGTTATTGCCACCAAAAATTAGTTACTATTAAGCAGCATAGTTACTGTTAGCAATTAACAATATTATTAGTGTTAGCACATTTTGAACAAAGACTTTTTTCCCCCCCCAGACAGATCTTATATTTCTGGGGTAATATAGCTGTAACTAGAAAAAGTCAGAGTAACAGTTTTATTATCTAAGTACAAGGAAAATGATCAGTTGGAAGAATGGTCAGAGTAAGGCAAGTATGAAGCAAACCAAGTAAGCAAGTTGCAACTGCTGAAGTTAATAATAAGACATGCTTACTTTTAGCCCAATAGCCACACAATACATAGGTTTATCTCTGACAATAACTTCCTCAGATATTCTTGCAAGTATGTTTTGCAGTTAGCAAATACTATACAAGGAGATTTTTTTTTAAAAAAAGTTATCAAACTTGTACGTTGCCAAACTCCCAATTTATGCATGCCTACTGCTTTTCATTAGTATAAAAAAGATTGAAAATAGGAGCCTATAATAGTTTTCAGTTATGCTTTCTATTGCCATGTTTGTATACTTAAAAGTATAAAACTGGTCATGATCTTTCAGTATGTTTATGTCTAAGAAAAATATGCTGCATGCAAATCCTTCCCATATGAATTTTGCCTGATCCCAGCAGGAACAATGAATTGATTAGGTCCAATAAAGGAGAATATTTGTAGCTCAAGTTTGAACTGAAGGGTCCTTGGTGCTCCCTGAACTTGCACATAGTGATGTTGCACAATTGTTGATGTTACCTAGTTTGGGTATTGAAACGACTGCAAGAAAACAAACAAGCTCAGTGATTAGATCATTTGTGATACCAACATAATTCCTTTATCCAGAGCTTACCAGAAAAAAAAAAGATACAGCCATATTCAGTCATAATAGAATGCGATGAAGAAAAATGAAAGTCATAAAATCATGACATTCAAAGGGATTTTTGAGGTCTATGGTCTACCACAGCAGGAATCTTCATACCATCCAGATGTCTACATTTTACTTGAAAGCCTCCCATTATGAAACACCACAATTAGAGACTGTTCCTTTGTTATACTGTTCCAACCATCAAGAAATTTGTCCTTAGTTTGATTTCTGGGAGAAAAAGTAGAGAATTGAAGAGAGCCTGCTGAGAGTTGAGTCAACAATTGCACTAAAACAAAGAGCTGATGAGTGGACTGACTTTTTGCAATGTCTCTCCAGACAAGGAGACGATGTGGGATCCCCCACAAATACTCCAGTCCGTTGCTTCTCATGAAGGGATGGCAATACAGTGTTCTGTATTGAGTTTAGAGAGCCGTTTTGCTTAAACTGTGGACAACACCTGTGAAAGAACACTGTGTTTCTTTTCTAATAATTTTTGGAAATTGCTTGTTAACTGCTTTTCAGCTATTAGGAACTATTGAGGTTTGATAGCACCAAGAGAACTTCCTTCAATTCTTAGCAAAGTTTTTAAATTCAGGTTTAAGGACTTTTTAAAAAAATATCTCAAAAGGGTGATTAGAATTTTAATTTTGGAAAGTTACAAATGGATAAAGATCTGAGAATAGATTTTGAAATTAATTATAACAATGCTTATAGTAGGAAAATGCTATAATTTTGAAGTCTTTAAAAAATGGCAGGATGATGCTTTGGACACTAGAGATAACCAGAAGGAACTAAAAATTACAATTAAAGGCGAAGAACACTTAAATTTTACTTGCTAAACAGAATGCACGGCTGTGATGGTTCAGCGGTTAAAGAGCTAAGCTTGTCAGATGGAAAGCTGATAGCTAGGTTTGAGACCTGAGCACCGAGTGATAGGGTGAGCTCCCCTTACTTGCCCCCAGCTCTTGCTCACCCAGCACTTCAAAAGCATGCAAGTGATAGTGCATAAATAGGTATCACCTTGATGGGAAGATTGTAGTGTTCCCTGTATCTCAGTGTATAGTCATGCTGGCCACATGACCATGGATGTCTCTTTGGATAATGCTGGCTCCGTAAGCTAAGAAACAGAGATGAATAGTGCTCCCTAGAGTTGCACACAACTGGACAAAGGAAACTTTTACTCTTATCTTTAAATAGAATGGAACAAACTACTTTAACATTGGATGTATGAAGATACTTGTGAACAGTGAATAATTATAAGAGTGTCTGCCATTATAGGTAGACTGGGTACAAAGAAACGAAAAGGAAAACGTTTTACTAGACAAGACTGAACCTGATCTGAAAGTAGACTTAAAAATGACAGGCTAGAAGAATGATATGGAAAAAAAAGATGATACATTGGATATACTAATGAAACTGATTGATGTTAATAATGAAAAGGGATATACAAATAACAATCCAAAATAATGATCGGAATAACTTTTCTATCTTGGATTTACAAAAGAGACATTAATGTTTTGAAGGATCTTGCGAGAAGGGGTTTGAAAGGGATGAAAGATCAAGATTATTAAAAGTATAGGAAAGGAATATAAAGTTGGTTTATTTAATCAAAATTTATATTTTGATTATACATTTTAGGCCTTAATAGACATATGCTGAACAAGGTTTAGAATTTTGTTTATAGATGAGATATGAGAAGAAGAGATGATTTATTATATTTTAAGAGTAAATAACTGACTAAAATTGTTTATGCTTGTGATGAAGGGGGGAAATAATTTTTTTATATATTTAATATTATCTTGTCTCTTTTCTTTCTTTTGTCTTTTCTGCACTTTTCTTTTTTTCCTTCATTTTTTAATGTGTATTAGTTTTTATCTTTTAATTGTAATGTTCAACAATATTACTATTTTAAAAAAAAATAATTGTCCTTATTTCAAATTTGTATTTCAGCCCATAAATTGATGACCCACTAGTTCTTTTTTTCTGGTGTGCTATGGCAAATTAATCCGCATATGTACATCATTTCTTTGTATTGAATCTGCAATTATTTTTTGATGAATAAGGTTGCAGTCTCCATGGAATTAGTAACCCTATGTAATTAGAGTGCCCATCACCCAGAGAATTATAACCATGCTCAACTGAATAAGGTCTTACCCTCACTGCCAACTTCCCCCATTAATACAAGGAAGTCAGGATAAAAAGATGGAGTATAACATAAATTCACATCTCCCTTCTATATGTTCCATTACCTGTAAAGTGAAATGAGATCCTGGCTAAATATCTATCATCATTGCATTCATGTATTAATTTGTGAAGGAAATCTTTGTCAATGGGAGTGTTTCTTTATTCCAGGAAGAAATAATTATCCCCCAGCTTAATTAACTATGAGTTCTAGATCACATTCCTGAAATAAATCAATATATCTCTAGTATTTCTAAAGTCATTTTCATGTGCATTTCATAATTTCTCTTGCCACTATTAAAACATATGCACAGTAGATTCAAACAGATATACCACAGTACCTCTAAAGAAATAAACACATGCTAGCTACTCTTTTATACATATATAAAGGACCCAATTTAGTTTCTCTCTCTCTCTCTCTCTCTCTAACTAAATTGGGTCCTTGAACTTTCTGCCTTCTTTCTCTATTAATTTCTATCCATCTTTTCCTCAACTTTTCCTTCACTGGAAAGGTACAGAAAGGGCAGCACTGAAAAAAACAACAACCCACAAACAAATGATGGATATTTATTGAGGCAGAAGAGATAGCAAGTGCTGTAAGGCCATTTCATGTTCAGTAATCTCATGTCATCCATCTGTGAAATGGCTGAAAAGATAACTTGAATTATCTTGGAGGGACTGTGATGAAACTATTTTAACAGATGGTTCCCAGCACAGCAGACATACGTCTAATGTGGTCAGGTTCAAATGTACTAATCTTAATTTCTGAACTCTACTCTTATGCCTTAAGACCAAGGGGAAAGATGTAATGAAGACAAGAAGCAATCCTAATGTCTACTTTTTGCCACTATTAAATTTGCATCCATATAGTATTGCAATTTCTGTTTATTTCCAGATTCTGTTTGATAAAGTGACCTCCCCAGTTTTGTGTGTTCCAAGATTCCCATGTTGTATTTTCCATCTTGGCCAAGACCTGTCCTTACTAAGTTTGATGGCAACATTAGTTCAATATCTGGAGCTCACTAGGTTAGAAAATGTAGACTAAATTAAATAGGCTAGGAATAACAAAGAAATCTCAGCTTGGATGAATAGAAGCTTTCTCCAACTCAAATTTTAGCTAGAGGAAAATAATTTCCTTGTCAATATCCTGAAATGTACAGTGTAACTATATAAGATAACAAAGGAGAAGATGAATAGACCATATATTTATTGAAACATGATGCTACAGAGTGGAGAGAATATAGAGTTGAATGTTCTTTATATTAATTATATTACTATTACTTCATATTATATTACTAATATGAACAAATTTATGGGAACTTAATTGAAAGTCATATCATCTCAGTATGGAACAATACAAATATATAGAAACAAGGGTGGTATAATTTTAAAACAATGACCCAGAGAAGTTTGAATGGCATAAACATTAGTACCTTGAACAAGGGTTTTAAAATTCTCAGGGGCTCATGAAGAATATGCATTATGTAGCATATGTGTTGCCCAACATGTTTCAAAGTATCAGCTGTTCATATGCTTTTGTGTTTACATTTAAAAACTTGTTAATAAAAACAAACAATATTATAAATGAATCTTTTATAGCCCATTGCTTGAATATTTGAATTTTAAAGTGTCTATTAAGCTAAGAGACATATTTTATTCTTAAATATAGTTTATGAGGTTATCCAACAATGTACCATGCAGCCAACCTGCATTCTTTGATGTTGATGATGTTATGTAAATAACATACATATGCTACATATACACATAACATGCATAGATAGTTGAGCTCAACATTATAAGACCTGAATCAAGTTCTGACCATAGGGAGATATAGATTATACAATTTTACACTAGACAATTTTTAGACTTTGATCTGCTGTGATCATATTCCTTCTTAGCTAATGTTTCCAGTCCTGGCTGCTGCATTTTAAGAAAGATTCGGAGAAATTAAAACAGGATTAGAGAAAGGAAAGGAAAGTACTAGAAATCAAGTTTTATGAAGAGAAATGCAAGAAGATGAGCAGTGTGATGTCCCTTTTCAAATACCTGAGAAGATATTGCACAAGGAAGAAGGTCTTCAACTGTACCTTCTTGTTCTAGACACAGGTTAATAGTTAATAGTTAATAGATTTAAGTTAGAGGAAAATCTGTTTTAACACTTAGGGAAAAAAATGCTAACATTAAGAGCAGTTTGACAATGGAACCAATTGTCCAGACAGATGGTATGGTTTCCATTCACTGAATGCATTCAGGTGAAAGCTAAATAGGCATTATGCCATCAGAAATAACAGTATAGTGGAATGAATAAACATTGTGCATCGACTTCTTTATTACAGATAATCAAAGAAGGCTGTCTTCTAAAGGCTAAAATTGCAGATGAAGGCAAGAAGCTAAGGTAGGTGACATGAAATAATTCTAATAGAAGTACAAAGCAATATGCTATTTGACTTTGGATTCAGAGAACAGGCAATCATCCAGCTTGGTCTGCAGATCAAGTTCATTTTTCCCCCAATAATTTTCTTCAAAAATTCAAAGAGCTGTAAATTATACCTCCACTTCCCCAAAAACTCTTCAAACATCAGATCTTCCATAATTTCATTATCAAGTTGTTGTTTTTAATGTAAAGAAGACACAAGAACTTTATCTGATTCTATGGATGATGCAACTTTGTTTCTTGAGTCTTGCTCTACAGTCTTGAATTTTAATTTTATCCATCATTATTTCATAGCGGAAAAAAAAAATTGAAGTTTAAGCCTGGAATAATGTCCCTAGAAAGCAGAAATACAGAACATACTGAAGCTCTCTAAAATTTGTGACGTTAGGAGAAAAAAAAACTTTATTAGGAAGGGAGAAGTTGTCTGCCTGCCATTCCTGTTCTCCACTTCAGCCTGAGAACTTAAAACTCTCTGTGATGTACATGATTATTTCTCTGCCTAAATCCTAATTTTAGGGGAGGAGAAATGGTTGCTTACCCAACCAGAGTGGAAAATATCATCCCCAAGTGGCGATATTTGAATGTGGAAAATGCATCAGGAGATTTCAGGGCTAGAGTAATAGATATTAGAGCAACAGAAATGTTAACTCTTTTATGTCTGGCCTCTCATATCCGCATTTCTTGATAGCAATTTTGACATCCACAGTCAATCCAGAGGCTTATTGGCTGAGGTAATATAGTCTCATGGATGTATCAACTCAGTTTTAACCAGAGGGAGAAATCTTGCTCTTTTTCAAAGGAACATTAGGTGAAAAGTCTTTTAAGTCAACTGTTGAGTAAGTTAAATAATAAATTAAATACAGCCACCAAGCAGATGGGCTGCCCACATATCTCAGTTGCTTTTAATTAGTTCTGCCCTAATATGGATTGGCCAATTATGAAGGATTCTGATCTTTTTGCAATTTTTCAAAGGGCTTTTATCATATTTATCTTTTATTTATACAGGTCATACTTTTATCCCATTCTTCAGCCAAAGAAAACCCAGGGTAGAACTTGTGACCAATACTTTGTTTTCCGTGCAATTTGGTCCGAGGGGCAGAGAAAAAAATACCACAATGTTCATCATAGTTGAGCAAAGAATTAAACCCAAGTTACCAATTCAACCTCACTAAGGATCCAAATGTACCAAAATATAATCAAAAGACATTTATATGTTTTTAAATATACATCTTGTAGTATAAGTTTACTGTATACATCCACACCTATGTAGGCAAAAAATAAGAGGTCTAGAATGTAGAAAAAAAAAGTGGGTTTTTTTCCCCCCTTCAGTTATCACTTCCTGTTATTACAGTGAAATTCAGGAAAGTTGGAAGTGCTGATATTCTTCTGCTAAACTTGGAATTGTCGGGTAAAACTTCAAAAATCTGTCTCTTTAAGGATATAGAGCAATATAAACCACATTGATCTTATAATGTGCTGCCATCAGGTGTCCATTTGCTAGAATGCAAATATAATGACCAAAGGAAGACTGCTCTGGAAAGTCATTGATTTCAGTTTTAAAAAGTAGCTCAAACTCTGAAGCTCCTTCTCATGCAGCTGTGAGGTCAATTTTTTTATCACTGTATGTAACAATTTTATGATTCAGATGGGTTAAATCTGATTGCTGCAGGATTATTATTATTTTTTGCATCATTTTTCTGTTGCTTTCTGAATGATGTCTCCTGATGTTTTGATACTTAGGTTTCTAACCAAATTCTAACATTGATTGTTGTTCTCTTTCTCTCTCGGTCCTATTATTTGCTGCCAATTGAACGGCTGCTGTCATTCACCCATCTGTACATGTGTAAAACTGCTTTTGCTGAACTGTTTCCTCTTGATGGAGAAAATAATTACATTTATTCATATTTTTATATTATATTTATATTGTTGTGCGTCTTTCAGAGTGCTCTAGGCCCGTAGTTAATTTTAATATAATTTTATGTCTTGACGATGCAGTCACTTTATCTCTGATGGGTGGGTCTAAGGCAGAGTATGCAAGAGAAAGCAAAGAAAACTGAACATAAGTTACATAAAAACTAAAGTGTTTAATAAGAGACACAGTAATTATAAGCATGATTGGAAAACAGATAATATTTGGAAATCATCGTCCAATCTTCCCTAAGTTGGGAAAACCAAACAAAAATTGTCATAATTTGACCCTGAAGGCTATCTAATGGAATACTTTGTTTTCCTGTGTGTCTAGACAATTATTTAATTTCTACAATTATAAAGTTTTGTAAGGGCAAAGTATCGAGTCTTTTACTGAATGGCACATCGGTCTCTGCATATACGAATCTGAGAACTGTATAAGAAGCCGGGATTAAATACACAAGTGGATGAAAAGCTGGATACCCGCTTTTCTGGAATGGTATAGGGTCTCCTGCTTGAGTAGTGGGTTGGACTAGAAGACCTCCAAGGTCCCTTCCACTGCTGCTATTCTGTTAATTGCTCTTCTTCTGCATCCTTTGAGTTATATGTCAAATGTTCTGCTTCCTCCATAGAGGCATGTTTGAAAATATGGCAGATATTGGCTAAAACTAAAGTGCACGGGTGGCTCTGTTCATCTGTTCACCTTACTTCTTGTCATCATCAAATTTATATCCTTATTTCCAAATTTTTGGAAAAAAAAAGCATAGAAAATACTTAAGTAATACTTGAGCTTTTCAGGCTCAATTCAATACGAGAAAGTCTCTTTGGAGTTCAAGTAGTGTGTGTGATTTACCAAAATATGGCACTGTAACTCCCTACTATGGTAAGGACAATATATAAGAAAATCTTTTCTCCTAGTCAGCTGTTTCAAATATTGTTTTACACACAAGGGCATTTTCGTTTGCTGGGCTTAATGCCATGCCATTTATGGTTCAATGTCCCACAGTTACAAACTAACTGTGCCCTTTTTGGAGGAATCAGGTAAATTCTGATTCCTCCAAATAAATTAGTTAACAGAATAACAGAGTTGGGGGGGATCTTGGAGGTCTTCTAGTCCAATCTTCTGCTCAAGCAGGAAACCCTATTCAGACAAAAAGTTATCCAATCTCTTAAAAACCTCCAGTAATGGAGTACCCAGAACTTTTGAAGGCAAGCCATTCTACATTGTCTCCCTGTAGCTAAAATCAAAGATATGGCTGAGAACCTAAAGAAAATAATAAAACCCATAGACTACTACCCCCTTCTATTACTACATGTAGGGATGAACGACACAAAAAAGGACTTGAAAACAATATTGAATGACTATGAGCAGCTAGGCAAGAAAGTCAGGGACTTAGGTGCACA
>JANHFL010009172.1:243097-253229 GCA_032468155.1 Oxyrhabdium leporinum | reverse complement strand
GTCACATCAACCTATTTGCAATAAGAGTGAGGGGTATCACTGAGTTGATAAAAGGCAATGGAAGCAACGAATCTCCTTCAAAAATCCTATTCCTGGTGTTTATATTCCCAATTTCTTTGTAATTCAACATTAAAAATGGTTTTCCATTTTAAAGTTAAAATGGAAAGAAGGTTTGAGAAAATAGAAAACCATTTTCTCAAACTTCCTTTTATAAAATTCTGGATGATTGTGCCAGCCAAATGTGTCTGCATCAAACGCTGTTGAAAAGAAACAAATGCCTTTTTATAATCATTCCAAGTCATAAATTGTAGGTTGGTTTTGTCTTCATTTGATGTATTTTTAGTATCATTTTGTCAATCAGTGACCAATCTTTAGTTTCTTTGGAATTTTTATTTGTAATTTGAAATTGTAATTCTTAATATAATAGTTAGCCACTGAAACGTTCTTTCTTCTGTCTTTTGCTATTAAAAATGCTCTACCAGATGTCACCCATTCTTCAACTTTCCCAATTTGTAATATTTAGTTAGTCAATTTGCAACTAATCTCTTATGGAGAGTCACATGTTTCAGCCAAAATCAGCGTATTTGATCTTTTCCTGATACACTCCCATTCTTAACCTTTGTTGCTTACTATTTAATCATTTCTGGTGAAGTACCATCCATTTTGATTGAACAAATGTTCTTCTCAATCTCTTTAATCCATATTGTATCTTTATTATGTTCTGGATTACATAACATTCCAACATTTAAATGTTTTATCTTTATCAGGGCAAGCATCTGTATTTGTAGTGTCTCCCAGCAATGTTTTTATAAAACATGGCTTGGTTTATTCAAACTTATTGACTTCATTCTTCTCTCTTTCATTCAATTTTCCTTGAAGCAATTACTCATTTTAATTCATAGATATTTTTTTTAAGCGTAGTGTGAAGATTATACATTCTCTGACAATTTTACTTGATCCTATTTTTTTAAGCTTACTTTCAAATTTTTCAGATTGTTGTTACCTAATTTACTGATTTGTTTTTCCCAGTCAAATTTTCCATTTTGGTGACTGATTTCTTTCTTTGGTTGCAAATTCTAATAATATTTGCAACAAAAATGTCAAAAATGGAACTGAAGATCATTGGCAATTTGATGATGCCTTTCCTAAACAGCACTCAAGTTGTAATGTAATTGGAAGTGTTTTGCTAAGACCTCAGTAGTTGACAGCCTCATAAGCATTACCTTATAAAGTTTCCCAACAATGAAAGCAAACTGAAAGGACAGTTTTATACATATGAAATTGAACACATAGCTCGCTTTTGTGCAGCTTCAGTGTTCCATATTATGATAGTTCACGCCTGTATTTTGTAGCATTTTTGAAACTTGCCTTGTGCCTGCTTGTTTCTGTGGAGTAAAGAGAACCTGGAAATAGTCTCAGGGGACACAGGTGAATGCGTGGTGCAGTCTTGCAACCAGACAGCAGTTTGGCTCCCGTGGAATGCAATCCGACATGTTGTATTTAGGTCTTCATCAGAGGAGTAGTGAATAAAAGGAGATTTATGTTCAAATCATATGCTTTAAACATTTCTGCTAAGTGTTAGTTTGCTCTTTGGTGTTGAGCCTGCAGTTTAAGGCACAGAGGATTAAAAGGATTACAACATAATCTTAAATAATCCTAAGTGTCATTTACAGAGAGATGTTGTATAATAACTAAATAAAACCACGTGAAGGGGTGGTGTGTTGTCAGTCTGCCACTGAAACCATGTCTCTGTTGCCCTTTCATTCCTCCCCTTTCTCGACTCCAGTGCATATTGGAAAGGCAGTTTTGATAGAAATTGCCACATAAGATGGTCATCGACACGCAAGATGGTACCCTTTGCAGTCCAGGCTAACATGGTTACCAAAGCATTAATAACTCAATTAGTTTTTAAAAATCATTTCAAGTCCCAGTGTTTCATTGTCATAGCACAACTATTTCAGAAAAATCTGATTTATTTCCCTGATTTTTTACCTTGCTATTTGTTTATTATAACATGAAACTTAATCACCATGTGCTGAATTCAGCATTGCAACAATAATTGGGGGGGGGGGAGGATTGTTCGATGTGTTTCATTTTAGTATCATGAAGAATATCCAACTCTACTGAGGATGTTATATGTACAAATCATGTTATACTAAGCATTTATTTAGAGTCAACAGTGTGCTTGGCATTGGCATAACAAGCAGGAATATGATTTTTCTTTTAAATTCAGAGAACCACTTTGTGACTTTTTCTATATTCCTTTATCTGAAGATCAAAGGTGTATAGGTACCATTTATACGTAGCATGAGCTGGATCAAAGGGGTGGCCAACTATTTATGAGTCTAATGCAATGCATACATATATGCATTAGGATTTCTGCTAATGAAGAAAAACATGGTTGTAACAAACTTTTCTTGTAATGACACTTCGCAGTAGCCTCCAGTGAGAGTTTCTTCAGTTCAGTTCTTTTTGTTTTGCTTGAGAGGTACCTGAATTTCATACTGATGTTGTTAAATATATAAACTTATCTTTCCATTAATATTGCAGAAAAAGATGATACTCTTTAAGTCCACCAGATTTTCATAAAAATATAAAAATATGAAAATAATGGGAGTATCTTGACCACTGGAAAAGCTATTTTTGAAAAGAAGATATTTGAAAATCTATTTTTTTTTAAAGAAAAACATAATTTTACACTGTAGATTTCTATGGTAATAAAAGACATTTTGTTGTAACTAGATATTTTATATTTGTGTATGCTAATTGTCACAGAATGCCAAATAGAAACATATTCCATAGTTCATTAAGAAATAAGAATGACATGTAGTTCATTACAGAATTATACTGTATTGTTAAATAACTTGGTGAACAAATTACAGCTTTAGAATATTGGAAATTTAGCTCAATTTAGCTGAAAAAAAAAAGGTTTCCTTTAAGTTAAGCTCAGTCTTTTGGTTTCAAGTACATGTCCCTCTATTTTCCTTCGCAAATAGTTCACTGTGTCTTCTCCTGTAGTTGGTTTTAGGTTTCTTTGGCTTGGTGTGTCTTCTACTTTCTACTCTAGCATAGTTTTTGCACAGTTTATTAAAATGAACTACACAAATTAACGGAGGATACAGGACAAAGCATGCTGTTTCAGTTGGCAGAGTCTTGGAGGAGGGTCTTTCCTGCTGTGGCCCCTGTTCTTTGGAATATCTTACTGCCTGAGGTGGGGTCTGCCCCCTACGAAGGGTATTATGACCTGGCTCTGCAGATTGGCTTGGGGATCCTGATGGGAATGCTGTATGCTGGAGGCGACTGATGAATCCTAGGAAGGAAGCCAGAACCATACCAAGCTTGCTTTTGGTTTTTAACTTCTGTATCTAATGTTGCTAATATTTTAAATATTTTTATATTTATGATTATAAATGTATGCCACCCAGAATCGCTTTGCGGAATAAAATGGGGTGGGGGCATATACATTTAATAAGAAAATAAACAGCTGTTGCTAGTTGTAATGGCTATATACTAACTTCAATCACTGAGGCAATGGGGCTCTCTGAATTAATTCCTGCTATCATATTCATATCCTTCTTTATGGCCTTCCTACTGGCATATGCTTGGAGAAAAAAAAATGGGGGACTGGGTGGATTTCTTCCTCTGATTAAATATGATGCTTTTTATGCAGTTAGATTTGAGTGAAGTACAAACTATTTACACGCAGAAGGAGGTGCAGTAGAACAGATGCATATTAATTTACTGTTTACTTTCCTTAGAATTCTGTGATAGCTAATTTTATAATGCCAAGATAGGACAGTATCTCAACCACTTCAATGCTTTTAGTTAGTCTTCTTAAGGAGAAGAGGCCAGAAAGAGAACAGCCAAAGCTCTCTTGCATTGGCAGTCAACATTGCCATATTTATTTGCTTTGTACCCATAACAAGGGTACATGGAGCCTAAGACCAATAAGCTAAGGCAACTGTTCCTGCCATATGTCTCTGGTGAACAAGGCATGAACTAGGGCTAGGGAGACCTGGGTTCAAGTCCACCCTCAACCAGGGACGCTCCATGGATGACTTTGATCCAGTCACACACACTCAGCCCAACCTCCCCCTCCAGAAAAAAAAATGAGAAGAGGGCCTGATGTGTACACTGTCTTGAACTCCTAGAGCAAGGGTGTCAAACTCGATTTCATTGAGGGGCTGCATCAGGGCTGTGCTTGACCTCAGAGGGCCACGGTGGGCATGGCCAGCTTGATGGCATTCGTGTCCTGGGCGTCTTTGGTAGTCCAAGTGCTCCACCAGCGAAAATGGGCTCCCAAGCTCCATTTCCGACTGCAGTGGCCTCCTACCACCATCTGCCAGTGAAAACAGAGCCCAGGAGGCTCACACGTGGCCCTCCTGAACTCTGTTTTCACTGGCAGAGGCACCGTGGGCCAGTCCTTTGCTGTTTCCAGGATGGCCCTGTGGACCAGATCTAAGCCCCCCGTGGGCTGAATCTAAGCACTCCTGGGCCTTGAGTTTAACACCCCTGTCCTAGAGGAAAGATAAGATATAAATCTAATGACTAACAACTATAGATGAAGGAGAACGGGTGATAATCAAATGACTGAATCGGTTCATCCTTTTAAGAAATATAAAAGATACAGGAAAGTGGAGAAACTGCTCTTCCTTTTCTGAGATCCCTGGAGAAAACAGATCCAGGAAATGCTTTGGAAGTATTCACTTATATTTTAGTAATGTGTTCATAATCTCAGAAATTCACATTTAGGAAATGACAGGTTTTACAATGCAATCTCAAATTGTATTTCATCTCATCCCATTTCTGTCAAATGCTAGATCCACTGAGTTCAGAGCAGGTGTTTATGTGTATGTGTATATCTGCAGGCTTATTCTTCTTTCTCTGTTGTAGCTTTCATAGCTGCACTGCAGATGTTATTTGTCCATCAGAAAGAAAGAAAAAAAATATTTATTTTGAGCTAGAGGCACTTCTAGGCTGCTAAAATGAAGCATAGCAATAATTTCTGCTTACTATTTGCATAAAATCATAATTGTCTCTACAGCAAAAGTACAGGGGAACATTAAGACCAATGGAACTGGAGGCTAATGCAAGGTAAAAGCGATACTGGAGTCCGCTCTAGAGTATGAAAGAAAGATGCCAGACATGTAGCAATGTCAGTATAAGAACGTACTGCCTGTATATTTTTTTTAAAAAGCATGTTGATTATGTTTTGAAAAATCATCATTAATTTGTAATTTTAATATGATATTGAATGGCACTGTCTTTGCTGCATTATTCATAAAAAAACGTTGCTGCCCTCTTGTGGTCAATTGCTACGTTGGCTCTGATTTCCATCTGACAATTTTGTTTGGTTTGCAGCTTTGAGGTTGTGATCTTCAACAAACGAACTTTGGAAGAAAAGAGGATCACTGGGAACATAGCAGTTTTTGATTTCTCGTTTAGCATCTAAGTAACTGTGATTAGCCAAGATGCCAAATTAGATGCCGTTTTCCAGGATAAGATTTTCTATTGATATCTCAGTGTAACAACAAATACATGTGTCAACATTATAGCATGCATTCACAGCTTACAGCATACCCACAGTTCAACCACTGTGTATAATCGCCTTCCAGCTGCTTAACCCTTGGCCAATAATCCTGTGCACGTTCCTCTGTTAGCGCTCTCCTATTTGGGCTGCAAAATGTAGGTGATCATCTAACAGGTGTAAAAAGCCTTTATTGTCATTTAATGATGTCTAGAATTCTGTAACCCAGATCTGGTAGTTTTACCTATATGGTGATTGTCTGTTGATGGGTGATTATGCAAGACACACTGAGACATCCTTTACGAAAGGGTCAGAAATAACTCTCATTCTTTATCCCACACGTGGGCATAAATACATAGAGTGCTGTATTTTAGAAAATATAATTTTGCACACTCTTTGCTTTATTACCTTTTGTTAGCTAAAACTGGTTAAATCCCTTATTGATAGGCTGGGACTATATTTAATTATGAAAACAATTTCTTACAGGTATCAACAACTTTTGGTCACTTGCAGCTGGAATTTGGAAAAGACCTTTTAAAAAACATAGGGGAATAAACAGGTGTCAGCTCGCCTTGTTGAAATAGTAACGTTTAACACTTTTTCAAAGCTGCTTGTTTAATGAGATAATGCATGATTTAATAGAGTTACTGTTCCTGGGGTTTTGTGTATGTTGAAGTCATTTTTACATTATGAAATAACTTATAGCTACGGGAAATGCCAAGGAGTGTCCCTTTTTTAAAAAAAAATGTGGCTCCAAATATAATTAGTAAAGAATAGTCTATTGGTATTTGAGAACACCTTAAATTTAGATACAACACTGCATCAAACCTATAATTAAACCTGCATTGCCAGTGATTATTTGCAGCCCCTGGAGTCCTGATGGGTACAAGATACCCTAATGTGTTCAGATGGTTTTGTTTAAGGAAGATGACAGTTCTGAGTAACCATTAGGGATATGAGTACCTCTACTATTTGTGTACAGGTAAACAAGAGAGTCAATTTACGTAGGAACCCATTTAATAAGGACAACAGAGAGAATTCTGGAACAATGTTGTAACTCAAAGTGCATTGTTATTAAAATGTTTGGTTTATATTATCTCTTGTGATCATGGGACATCTGGCTACTTTAAAAAAAACATGATTTCTTTTGGGTTGTTAAATAAGATGTTGATTCAGATAATATTTTCCCTGCTTTCTATGTAGAAAAGTTATTTTTTTTTCAGTTTGCTTCAATTTAAAATTGTACTATTCACTTAAGTAGAGATTGGGAAAATTCTACCCTATCCATATTTTTATGATAACAACCTTGTGCCAATTTGCCATTTTCTAGAGATGTTGGAATATAGTTTCTGTCAATGTGCCATTTTGTTATGTCATAAGTAAATTACTGCTCATTGCATAAGGAAGGTAACAAGTTTTAGAAGAATGATGTAATAAATGCATTTCTCAAAAGCTGGAAGGGCTAGATGGGATCATAGCTATAGATTATAAATGAGCCCATAACTCAAATCTGGCAGGAAATTAACAGTGTTGCTATGTTCCCCCCTCTTTTTGGGTGCTGCTATTTTACCTGTGAGATACTTGGATACTTGGATACACAAATTCAGGAAGAACTTAAAACACATGCAGCTAGGATTCTCCATATTTCCAAAGTAAAAATTGTGCAAAATGGATTTACTAGCATTTACTGGGTATATTTACTGGGCAGCTCAGAGATCAAAATGGGAAACTTAATGAATTGAAAAAAATGCATGTGATGATGTAAATTTAGAGACATTTTTAATGCTCTTCATAGATCAATGAGATACATTATGGTGGTTTGCTTATATGGTGGTTTGCCTATATTGTCACTTGCAGAAACATTTTTTTAATAAAACAGACAATAATAAATATGATAAGAGTGATGCAACTCAATGGAATAAGACTGCCTTGAATGGTTTAAGATAACAAGATTTTAATGTAGCAATTCTAAATCCTTTTATATAAAAGTAAACTTCTTTGAACTTAGCAGGATTTTCCTTCAAGTTACTTATGCAGGATTTCACTGTAAATTAATGTAGATTTCCAATTTTTAAAAGTCAACATTTCTGTGTTGGTATTGGAAATGTGAAAAGCTAAGTTTTTGTCGTCAGCTTCCTTGTTCAGATGTTCACTGCAATTAGAAGGAATTACTCCTGAGAGAATTTGAGGAAGACAGATGTAGGGAGATGTACATTAGCTGCCTCTTATCATTCAGAATGAAGGCATTCCAAAACTTCAGACATGCAAATACACATTTTAGAATCCCTTTACAAATTGTATGTATTCCTGAAATAAATAAACCAGCAAATAAACAAATAAACAAGTAAATGTAGACCAGGGGCCTTGAAATAATCATAGCTGAGGGAGTCACATTCCTGTTGAGTTGCCATTACGATTTTAAGGAGAAGCAAGAAGAATCCGTAAATAACAACGTGTTGTCGAAATAGGGCCCTGGTAGAGATTATTAGCAACCTTACAGCACAGAGGGCCTTCAGGAAAAATGGTGTCATTTCATAACTGCATGCAGCTTCCACTGAGCTGACAGAATCCTATACATATTTGTACCTTCACATATCCAAACATGGCACATTTCCTTAATTTACCAGTCACGCAAATCAAAGAAGGAAACAAAATGAATCCTACAGGAACTCACTCATGGATAATCAAATCGGACTTGTTTACATGTTTAGTACTGGCATTTTGTTGCTCAACCATTACATTTTTTTTAGGAGAGAGGAAGGGGGGGAAAAAAACCCTTGGCTTTAAAAAAAAAAAGTGTTCCATTTTTTTCTGCTTCCTTTTAGAAAAGGAGACAGATATTTTGGTGCTGGCTTCTCAAAGAGAGTGTTGGCTCTCCTCTTTTAGAAAAATAGCACTTCAGGCGTGTACAGAGATGCTTGCCAAAGGATGGGAACCAGTTTTTTGTTGGTTTTTTTTTTTTAAATGTTTTTTCGCGGTGACTGGGGTCTTTTTGCACAGGAAAAAATCCTGCTGTGGAAAAGCAGTCCTGTGAAAGGCATGTGGCTTAAAGCTTTGGAGAATGCTGTGACTTTAACGTGCTTCGAACAAGCTACATGCTACAGAGGCATCAGAAAGCCTGTGTGATTGAAAGCCACCGATTCCTAGATAACTGGGGCTGTTCTATTTGTGCTTTTGGTTGCTGTCATGCTAATGCTATCACTAGGAAAAGTGGTTAAAGATACAAAAGAAAGGCATCTGTGAGGGAGACAAATCCATGGGGACCTTTAACTTCAAGGGGTCTTGGCCTAACATTAGCCCTGGGATTTAATCTCATGAAAAGTTTTCTTTTTCTGTCACGAGTGAGAGGTGCAGAATCCTGGAACTTCCAGTAACTTCGAGTAGCTCTTCATACACATCTTTTCAGTGAGCTTAATAACAGCACGGTACATGTTTACAAATTGTATGTGTGTGTGTGTGTGTGTGTGTGTATTGTTACTTAAGGGCTTGAGAACCATTTTATGTTAAGCTCCTATTCGTAACTCAAGCTGATACTGCACAAAAGGAAGTTCAGAAGACACTCTGATTTAGTAGAGAAATTGAGGAGAGAAGGAGAGGGGGAGTTGCCCATTTTTTCCTGTCAGAATCAATTATTCAGCGATACGAGGAAAAGAGGTAAGAGTTGCTGCTAAATATTCCTCTCTGGGAATGAAGACCCTGGATGAGTGGGAGGAAATCTGAAGGAGGAATGTCATTTGGCACTAAGTTTGATTAGCCCCTCATGGTCTATTTCTCTTCTTAATCTTCTAGCACACTTTCACATGGGAACATTATACTAGTTTGGAACCAGATCTGGACCTGTGCATTCTCACGGCCATTGGTGTCTGAGAGTTGAATCCATTTATTACTGACTTTGGTGTGATGTATGTGAAACCATAACCAATCTAGTCTTTAGAGGGGGCCAGCTGAGCAGGCTAGTCTCTGACTGGTGGGAATTTTCTCTTCACTGTAGTCTTATTCTCCTTTCACAGGAACAACACTTTGAATCACGGAATTTTTCAGTGTCAGCTTTGTATTTTTAAATGGTAAAAACAAAATGCATGCAACTGCAAATCCATCACTGGGTTTAAGTTGATGTATCATAGGATAGAAGGTCTGGTAATCATGCAGTCTACTACCATCACAGATGGTGATACCTGTTTAGCTACTGCATTAACAAAATTCCAGAGTTAGAAGGGACCTTGGAGGTTTTCTAGTCCAACCCCCTGCTCACGTAGGCATGTCAAACACGCAACACATGGGCCAGATACGGCCCACGCAGGCTGTGCCCACCCCAGCCCCTCAAGGGCAACAACAATCCCAATATGTCATGATACAGCCCACAATGCAATTGGATTTGACACCGTTGGCCTATATCATTCTAGACCAGTGTCTGTTCAAACTCTTTTTAAAAGCCTCCAGTGATGGAGCATTTACAACTTCTGGAGGCAAGTCGCTCCACTGATTAATTGTTCTAACTGTCAGAAAATTCCTCCTTAGTTCTAGGTTGGTTCTCTGTCCTTAATTAGTTTCCATCCATTGTTCCTTGTTCTGCCTTCAGGTGCTTTGAAGACGTTGACACCCCCC
>JANHFL010009172.1:225770-236945 GCA_032468155.1 Oxyrhabdium leporinum | reverse complement strand
AGAGAGAGAGAGAGAGAGAGAGAGAGAGAGAGAGAGAGAGAGAGAGAGAGAGAGAGAGAGAGAGAGAGAGAGATCCTGTGTTCAGTGTACAGTGGGAAAAAACAAGCTTTGGTAAAAATCAAGTGATTCTTCAATTGGATGATAAACAACACAGGTTAAGTGAATCTGAGTTCAGTTTTAGGGCTCTCTTATGAACAGGTGTTTTTTTTTCTACATGTACTTTCAGTTTTTACAGAAGTAACAGCATCAGGCTATAGAAATGTGGAGCTGGCATGCAAGCTATTGTTTATATTTGTTAAAAGGTTTTTTCATTCTCTTGTGTGATTTTGGCAGAAAAAGCCATAGAGATGTAATTCTATATTTCATATTGTGTCGAATATAGGAAGGAGAATATTTTTTTCTGTACGATATTCTTATGGGATGCTTACCTGGCCAAGGGTAACAATGAAGTAGTAATAATAATGCAACAATAATAATTAGTTCAGTGTCCAATCATCTTATTGGTTTTTCACACCGGAGTTAAACCCCAAAAGACACAGTAAGACAAATACTTCCATGATTTGATTTTTATAAATGGAAAAATAAAAAGGAAGCAGCCAATAAAGAGGAAGCATCATAGGAATTAATGCCCACATTATCTGCCATTTTGCAACAAATAAAATATGTTTAACCTACCACATAAGGACTTTCTCAAGCATCCCGAGAAGAAGTAGAAAAAAGAGGGAAATTGGAGGCAAATTTTAGCACATTTCTCTTTAAAGAGAAGATAATTTCTTCCCTGCTACAGGTAGTCCTCAATTTACAACCACAATTGAACCAAAATTTCCATTGCTAAGCAAGACAATTGTTAAATGAGTTTTGCCCCATTTTACAACCTTTCTTGCCAGAATTGTTGAGTAGCACAGTGTATTATAATTTATCAACAGTCAGTTAAGTGAGCAGTTGTTAAGTTAGTAACACATTGTTAGGTGAATCTGGCTTCCCCGTTGACTTTTCTTGCTGCCAAAAAAGCCAACACACTCCTGGGCTGCATTAACAGAGGGATAGAATCAAGATCATGTGAAATGTTAGGACCACTTTATAATGCCTTGGAAAGGCCACACTTGGAATTTTGCATGCAGTTTTGCTTGCCACAATATAAAAAAAAATGTCAAAACTCTAGGAAGAGAACAGCAACAATGATGATTAGGAGATTGCCGGTTGAAACATATGAAGAATGGTTGCAGGAATTGGATATGTCTAGTTTAATGAAAAGAAGGACTGGGTGTCACATGATAGTAGTGTGCCAATATCTAAGGGGGTCAACCTATTCTTCAAGACACCTGAGGACAGGACAAGAAGCAATAGATGGGTACAAATCAAGGAGAGAACCAGTCTAGAAGGGCTTGGACTAGAAGACCTCCAAGATCCCTTCCAACTCTACTGTTCTGTCAGAAGGTTGCAAAAGGTAATCACGTGACCACGGAACATTGCAGCCATCATAAATAAATGGCAGTTACCAAGCATCTGAATTTTGATCATTTGACCACAGGGATACAGCAATGATCAATGTGAAAAAGGCTCATAAGTCATTTTTTTTCAATGTTGTGACTTTGAATGCTCATTAAATGAATGGTTGTAAATTGAGGACTAATCCTGGGTGGAAAAGTATCCTGCTCAAGCAAAATGCTGTCTCAGAGATCTGTTGCCCATTTTGAATCCTGTTCAAAGAGGATTGGATGAAGTCATGTTAATGAGTAGACAAACAGATGAAAAGCAGTATTATCTAAATCAAAACCAAGTATTCCCTGCTAATTTTCTATTAAACATTGTTCCCCCTAAAAAATGATAAATATTCCTGAGGTACCTGAATAGATATTCCTGAAGAATGAAAGCTGCTTGAGTTGATTGCCTTGCCCTGGTGAAATATTATCTCTCTCTTTTTTTTAAAGCGATGCCTTTGTTGACGTTGAACTCTTAAAATGAATGAATGCCACTTTTGCTTTGTAAAAACAACAGAACAAAAACAGGAATTCTGTATAGAAATGTGGCATGCGAAGTTTCTGCAAGACTTGTTCAGTTTGTCTAGCAAACTAAACATTTCCTTCTTAGCTGGTTGTGACTAAATAAGTTATTTCAGTCCTCCACGACTCCCAAGTGTTAAAAGTGCAAAGCTATCTTCAGTAAAGGTTGGTTTGCTCAGCCAAGCAAGCCGTACATTAATTTTCATTGTTGCAAAGGACTAGCTGCTTCACGGCACTCCTCATCTGTATTTCATTAAGTCACATTCAAGGGTGTAAATGGCAAGTTTGGAAATGCAGAGGAACAGCGCAAGGAATTGATTCTATTTGTTGTTTCAGTTCAATAGACCTTTGATCGAAAATGTTCAAAAGTGCCAGGCTGTTACACTTGAGCCACTTTTAACCATTGTTAGCATAATAATAACCTTGTTATCAAGTTGTTTGAATTAATTCTATCAGATTGGTGATAGGAAGTTATAATTTCACGATGCCAGGAAACAGAGTATTCATTGCCTGGGGTAATACTCCAGAAGATTCACTAATTGCAATATATTCAAAATACTTAAGTCTGCTATTTTGTATTTCTGATTCCTCTTTTTTGAAAAACGATATAATAAAATTATGTGTTCATGAAGGACTCCAGTATGACAGTGTGGTAACATGTCAACTTCTGTTGTTTAATAATTTATCCGAGACTGATTGCAGCATCTTTTTAAGTTACGTGAGGTTTATTTCACAAAATCTAATCAGAAACCTTCCTATTTATATAGTAGTATTGCTCCTATAGGTATTTTTGACTTTAATATATATATATGTGTGTGTGTGTATATGTGTGTGTATGTATGTATGCATATGTGTGTGTGTGTGTGTATGTGTGTATCTATGTATGTGTGTGTGTGTGTGTGTGTGTGTTGTGTGTGTATTAGGCAGGATCCAATCTGGGTAGGTCACTAGGACCAGAGTTTAGTCTTCTGAGCTTTCAGACTTGTGCTGGAGCCCATCCTGAGGGAACTTCTCTCTACCAGAATGTGTGTTGGGGAACTATTTTATGCGTAACATTTATGTGGTGCCTGGTTGTGTGTGACTGTTTATTTGTTGATTGGAGTGTTGATGGTTGGCTATTAAGTCAGCTGTTGTTTGTCTTAGCATGCAAACATTACAGCAAGATGTTTTAGAATAGTGAATGTGTGTGTATGTTTATGGTTATATGATTGTATGCACAATTAATGCTTCTGCAGTGAGGTGAAGGATGGGGAGACCCTCCCCACCCCACTAAACCCAATGGGTGTGTTGTTTTTATATAATAATCAAAGGCAAAGTGTCCCACCCAAAGAGTCATTGCCATATAAATGAATTTTATAAGGATCGTCAAATTACGTTAGACCTTTCTTCACTATCAACAAACAGAGAATATTTAAGATGGCTCCTTCTCTATATGGAACTCACAGAAATCTATCCTTAAGCGGCTCCTTTTTCTCCCTCTTCCTTCTGACTCTGAAAGCTAGTGGTTCTGACTCACTGAAGTTATCTTTCTTTTTCATTCCTCTGGCTTCTCACCTATAGTAAATTTCTCAAATAATGAGGTTCGCCGATTAGCGTGAGGCAGAATGTCTCAGATCAGGTAACTCTACTTCATAACGGGTTTCAAATGCCCCAAGAACTAATTGTGGAGGGCACAGGAAAGAAAAAAAGAGATGTAAGGGCTGAACCTGAAGACAAAAACTCTAGAAGAAGGAAGGAGATGGGTTATAGTTAATAGTTGCTGTTTTTTTTGCTCTGACCAGAAGTTTTTCTAATATTTGAGCTAAAATATTTCATTGCAGAGCTGCCGTCTTGAATCTCTTCCTTTGTGTGTGTGTCTGCGTGTCTGTGTGTGTGTGTGTGAACTTTTTTTTTATTTTTTATAAGCATACATATCATTGCATGGACAGTGTGGTGACTGAGTATCATTAATATCTTGAATCTCTTCCTGTTAGCCTTCAAAGTCAAAAAATGGTTTGGGTGATGCCAAAGCAAAGTTCAAATGAGATGCCACCATCTGTATCTATGTTGCCTATGGAAATCCTGCCAACCAAAATTTGCTCTACTTTTATCATTTTCCAGCTTGTTGTATATTGCTCATGATGTCTTTTTCAGTTTGATTCATTTAAAAAAAAAAGTTTTATTGAACCCGATGTAGGGAGGTCCCAACCTATTGTTCAATGGATAATCTTGATGACATATGACCTATCAAAGTCATTGTATCTAATCACCATTAAGGCTTACTTTCTAACACTGGAAAACTTCATCCAGTTTTGCAACTTGAGTGGAAAAAAAGATTGTGTGTTAGGTCCAATGTATGCAGAAATATTGAAAATTCAAAAGGCTTCACAAATTTTTAAACACCACTGTAAGTATATACTCTAAGGAACTTAAGGACAGATAGGAATCTTCCCAATGGCTGGTCCCAAAAGGACTCCTATCACTAAAAACTCTACATATACAGAGTTCTGGACGATTCTGCACAATCATAAAATCCATATGCATCAAGTCACAGATGATCACTGAAGAACCTCATTTGGAGGTAGTAAGTGCTCCTGTTACTTCTTCTTTGTCTTTTTCATCATCTTCGTCATCTTCCATCATATTATTCATTTACTGCCCTTCCTTTCAGAAGAGTCCAGAGTGGTATTCTTTGTATTCTTTGATTATTAATTGATGCAGACGAAGGCTACATTACGTCAAATCCCTTGGAAGCTTATTAAAATTAGATTTACGCCAGATTATTCTGTAGCAGGTTGGAAAGTAAGTGAACCATTGGATCCTGTTGTTCAAAAATAGCAAAGACAATATATGAATCTATTTGCTTGTTTTCAAGGTCCAGTGGCAGATGACATTGAAGGAACCTTTTTTAAAAATACTCAAACCATTTCCTTAATGACTACCGTTGGATATGTTTTCTTAGTTACATGGATCAATGTGCTTTTAGAAACTATTAAAATATGGAAATAATTTTAGTGTGTGCATTTCAAGCAATAAATATATTGTTTATTTCTGTTATTTATTTACAAGATGGAGTTTTAGTTTAAACAACTAATAACTAAATAACTAAACAACCAATCCCCACAACCCTGTCAAATTTATCTAGTAAGCCTGTATTACTATTATTCTTCTCATCTTTCCTATTACCTATCTACTTATCTTCTTATGACTATTGTTGCTTGTATCTTACAATTTATATTGTTTTATTTAGTATCCTAGAATGATTTCAATTGATTGCTTATTTAGTATCCTATGACTATCACTAAGGGTTGTATCTTATGATTTATGATGCAGGTACTTTTATGGTGACTATGATCATGATTTATCACTTGTTGCTTGTATGTACACTGAGACAAATTCCTTATGTGTCCAATCACACTTGGCCAGTAAAGTATTCTATTCTATTCTATTCTATTCTATTCTATTCTATTCTGTTCTGTTCTGTTCTGTTCTGTTCTGTTCTGTTCTGTTCTGGTCTGGTCTGGTCTGGTCTGGTCTGGTCTGGTCTATTCTGGTCTATTCTGGTCTGGACTGGTCTGGTCTGTGCCGTGCCGTGCCGTGCCGTGCCGTGCCATGCCATTCTTAATTTCGCTAGTACTGATATTAGAAGCATAATAGAATTCTAGCTTTCTGTTCATATAGTAAATGAAAGGCAGCTGTCACAATGCAAGGCTGTCCTCGTGTCCCTTCCCCGTGCCACTTTTGCCATATTGGAATTTGCATAGATCTATGAGGGTTCAGCAAGCGACATTGACTGGCCTTGCAGGTTTTGTAGCAAGACTGGAAGAAATTAATTTGAATGTGGTCCAGAAACTGCAGCTTGGGCGGTGAGCGTATTGCCTTCCTGAGATCTCACTTTACATTGAAACAGCTGCACTAGTTGTCAGTTGCCTTCCAAGCCCAATTTAGAATTCTCATAACGTTTTATAAAGTCTGATTTGACTTAAACCTAAGCTACTCGGAAAGCCACCTACTCCTGTGCAATCTGTGCCCTTAATCTGGCTCCTTTTGTAGATCTTGCCCTCTTAGAGCATTGTCATTAGAAAAGAAACAAAATCCATATATATTTATATATATATAAATAATGGGAGGGGAGAAGGGCTTAAAACATATTAATTCAGCCGGGTCTTTAATTAATTTTAGTTTTGAATTTTATATTTTTTAATGCTCTTAATGTTGGTTTTATGGATGTTTTTACTCTAAGCTGCCCAGAGCCATTAAAGAAGTGGGCAGCACATAAATCTTCTGGATAAATAAAAAATAATGCACATGCAATTCTCTAAACAATCTGAAGTGCTGCATGAACAAAAAAAATAATAATATTGGGCTCTTTGTAAATATTCCTCCTTCTTTGTGATCAGTATCTGGCTAGCAAAGATGCATTAAAGGGCTAAACTTTAACTCTCTTTTCCATTAAAGACTTGCTAAACTCAAAGATAGCCACCCTTCAGTTTTTCTGTAACAAGGAGAAAGAGGCTGTTAGTGGCTTCGAAGTCTTCTAATCGGAAAGGAAGGCTATTGAAGAAATAAACAAATGAAATAATAATGATAATAAATAACTTTAAAAATTAAAGCTGGAATGAAACCACGAAAAGGTAATTTGTCTTGAGATTGTCTTACGGAAGAAAATCTGTGGGATGTGTGTCGAATTTGGAAATGTGACCCTTGACTGAATTCATGTGCTGTGTGAGAATCTTGAGAAGATTCACAATGCAAAGCTTGAAAATTCCCTACAGCTTTGTTTCTTTGTGCCCCTGACCAGAATAGAAATGCTGGATTTGGAGATGTTCTTGAAAAAAAAAGAAGTGTCAGTATTAAGCAGTATGTCTGATGTCCTTTATCCAAATATAAACATAGAGAATGTGCGGCTCTCACTGAGGAGGGTTCTGTGAGCTAGGGACCGTGTGTTGAGGGAGGGTAGTTGCCTTTGGGGAGAATGTCAAATGATGAAGAACGGACTAAATACAAATCAACAAGCGATGCCTTAACTTCTTTAGGCTCATCTGATAAATTTAAATTTCCACCACATAACATTTTTGTTTGTTTAAGGGATGACATCTGATGCCCTCATCTTCATTTGCAAATCAAGGTTTAGGCAGAGTGTTTCAGATGTGCACTAGAAGATTGCTATCCTGAAGCACATCTCTCTCTCTAATCCCATCTGTGACAATATTTAATGTCAGCATGTCACTATCCATTATGACAAAGCTCTTTCTTTCATTCCTTTTCCTTTTTCTCCTTTTCTCCCTTTCCCCCTTTCCCTCTCCTCCCCTCCCCTCCCCTTCCCCTCTCTCTGGAACTGGAACAAACAGGGATCCTGGGAAGATCATGTAAATCTCATATAATATGTAATGCCATACGTCACTTTTGTTCCATGTTGTTGTAACTTCCAACAGTCACTAAATGAAAGTCAAGGACTACCTTTTTTTGCAAACCCAAGCCTCCATGAATTTGTAAGGTTCCTTTTTTGGCTATCTAAATTGATAATACTTACTACATCTGATAGAGGTGAATTTTATCAGTCCTGAATCAATAGAAGAGATTGAATTTGGGCAGTGTGAGAGCGGGGGAAAAAAACCATTTTTTAAAAGCTACATTTTCTAAAATATGCTTGATTTATTTACTTCAAGCTTAAAAACCTCTCCTAGGTGTACCATTCTACTTCTGCAATCATTTTGACAGAAACAACATAACATCATGAAATAATTGAAAGTAAAAGTTTGGTCAAGGGTTAAGACCATATATGCAATATATGTTTAAAACTTGTAACATCCCTCAAAAGAAGTCCATAGGTGTAATACAAAGCCCTTACTTTTGCAGAAGTTATCTATATTTATTTTCACCAGTATTGGTTCTTTTATATATTGGAATATTTGGTCTTTAATAAGGCTTACACTTTGTTTGCCTCGAGTAAATTAACATCTCTATGGTTCTTCCAGTCTTATAAAAATGGGAGTTATATAGACTTTTCGATACCTCAACTACTTATGCCAATCTTAGAAAGAAGTTGCACATTTTTGCTAGAAGATCCACATTTTGCATTTCAGTTCTTAAAGAATTCTCAAATGAATACCATCTGTACCCAGGAATGTATTTATTTTTAGTCAGACAGACTTATCACTTTATTTCTTATTACCTCTATTTGTCTCTGTTCATCTCATTCCCTCCAGAAAAACCCAGCTTAGACGTGGGCATCTGTTTTCTGCCCTTAGCAGTTATGATCAAAGCAAAGAAATGTTTCTGTGCAGCCCCTCCTGTCTTCCTTTAGCACATATTCAGTGCCCATTGCCTAATAGACCAATGACGTCTATGATCAGTTTACCTTTTGAAATATATTTAAAGAGGCTTTTTTGCTGTCATTCATATTAATATTACCATATGCTCTTTCAAATCTTCTTTCTCCTCCTCCTTCTCTTCCCCCTCTCCCTCCCTTTCCTCCTCCCACTTACATCTTTAATGGGATACCTGCATTTCTTTTGCCTAGATGCATGTTAATATCATTCTTATCTAGCCAAAACATGGATTTTATCTTATTTTTTAACCTTTAGTAACTTTTCTTACTTTTTTCCTTAATTTTTCTGGCATCCAATTGGACTCTGGCACAACTTTCCTGGTCTGGGATAGATATTTTCAGTAGTCCTTTGGTTCTAATCTAGCTCTGCATTATATATATATATATATGACTTGTCATGATGGTTACAAACTATAAACAACATATTGTGATCTGCTTTGTTGTTATTGTTAACTTCCTGCAAGCTCCTGCATTATGCAGTACCAGGGAAACAGCAAAAATATATCTATAAAAATAATGATGGGCTGAAAATAGCTTGATAGGTTAGAGGATGGCAATTCAATTGTATTAATATTTACCGAGGGTGGAAAGTCTTCACTTTATTGCTGAATAATTATGTCTAGAATTAAAACAAGCCGATTAAGTTTTTTTCTGTTTCTTTCTGCTTATATATTACTGAGTGCCCTTGTCTAAAAATAAATTCTGTAACATAGCATAAATGTCAAAGCAATTGTCATTTGTTAAAAAACAAAACAAAACAGCGATTTCATCCACTGCAAATGTGAGTCTTGTATGGAATATAATTTTGGGCATAATGATATCTATGATGAATATATAAGAATGGACATGTTCACACAGTCATTACATGAATATACTTTTCACAGACAATGGCATGGCTTTATGCCTGCCTTCTAAACTGCTGATTAAAAGGCAAATAATACTTTGACCCTTTCTGAACACATATGGCCAAAATTGATAACTTTATCAAGAAGACAACATGTATTTTGATGAAAAAGAGCATGCACAAAGGGTTAATTTTCTTTAGAAATCTACTCAATCTAGTAATTCTCAACATGTATCAGTGCAAACTGAAACTCTACTTTCAACTCCCTCCACTTTGCCAACTTTTTTAGTCTCGTGATTTTTTTTTTACTTTTTACTTGTAAATTTTAATCATTTGCTCTTTTAAAAAAAAAATGTTTTAACTGTGCTTTTAGTCTTGGTTTTAAACTATTTTATTCTCTTGTTTGTAAGCCACACACTCACTTAGGTAAGATGGGTGGTATAGAAATTTGATAAATAATAAAGCTTAGTGGTACAAGTTCAAGGTTAAAGAAATCAGATTTATCAGCTACTTATGTATCAAATTTGCATGGCCACCTATCTCACGAAAAGTGACTCTGGGTGGTGTACAACAATGCCTGTTGCGTTAAGCAAATCTTTGATTTTCTATCTAAACTGGGATTCAATGAAAAAAAAAAGATGAGAAAAATAATTCTAGCAAACAATATGCCAAATGATCTCAAATGCTGCAGGCTAGTCAGTGCCACTGGGAAGATAATTAGCTAGCAGCCCTATTTAAAACCATAAGCAAAGGCTCTTTTGCAAAGCCTAAGCAAGAAGATTGGTGCATCAAAATATATTTTATGTGAGAGTAGTTTGAGCACAAATAATTCCTTTAGGAATAAAAGCCTGGATGTTGAAGAATATCTTCACTTTTATAGGATAATGTCATTTTGGTTGATTTTCATCAGCAGTTTGGGAGGCAGGAAAAGTAGCTTTCTTCAAGATTTTCTGTAATGTGGAATTCGGTTTCACTTTTTACCACTCTTTTTAATACCTGAACCCAATCATGATGTATAAAGGGAGATACACTTTTTTTTTAATGTATCACTCCTGCTAAAGCACAGTGCTCCATCAGCCATTGTAGTACCTTTCCAGATTATTACTTCAATATAGCAGTTTTGATTGGGATACCGAGAAATTCAGCTGCACGGGCTTACTTGCATTACTTGAGAAAACTTCAGGTTGAGATTTGCTGATTTTCTCCCAGTTAGTTCAGTCTGTTCACTATTTAGCCAGTGTCCCTCTCTTATTTCTTCTTTAATCTTCTCCATATCCTTACCCACTCTTCAACCAGGAGCTGCATCATAACTTAATAGGTAACAACCACCACTTGGCTCATACCCAGAAGCCCACTGGCAACCAATGTGACTTGCAGAGCAGAAGTGTTAGACAGGTATACTAAAGGGCACCCATAACTACTCATATTGCTGTATTCTGGACTTGACTGTAGCTTCTGGATGGCTTTCAAGGGCTGTCCATTGTAGAAGACATTACAGTAATTTATTTATATGGTGTGCTGCATAATTCATTTCTATAATTATTTTTGGAACAATAGTAATAAAATTACTTTCTATGAACTTTAACTTTATATCTTTCTTTCTGCTACTTTGTCAACTGTATCTTTTCCCATTTTCCTTATGCAAGCCTGATATTTGTCCAAAATCCTTGATTATTTTGGTAGAGTAGATATACCCAGAAGCACACTTGAATACATGAGTGGAAAAAAATGATAGAAAGTTTATATGGACAAGTGACTATTCCTTTATACATAGAAAGGGAAAGTCAGTTTCATGTAATGAGTGAGGTATGAAGCTAGAAGCAGGGAGACTATGAGTTCTAGTCCTGCCTTAGACACAAAGCCAGCTGGGTAATCTTGGGCCAGTCTCTCTCCCTCAACCCTAGAAAGGAGGCAATGGCGAACCACTTCTGAAAAATCTTGTTAAGGAAACTGCAGGGAGTTGTTAGGCATTTGCCAGAAGTCAAGACTGACTCAAACACACATACATAAAAACACAT
>JANHFL010009172.1:201041-218771 GCA_032468155.1 Oxyrhabdium leporinum | reverse complement strand
CCCCAACCTTGGAGTGCTTATCTGGTGGTTCTGTAGAGAGTGGAGTTAGTTTGGTGAGATTCTTGTAAAAGCTGAATAGCAATAAACACACTGCTCTGATCAACTCTCAGCGTCATTCTGGTTCCTTACACTTGTCAGTATCTGATGAAACATAATGTAGTAAGTGGCTTGCTGGATGAGTGTCTTTTCAATGATGTTACCTTGATTATTTTGGGGTCTACAAAAATCCAAACAAACACTGGATGACAGCGATCTTAGAGTTTTCTAACCGGTTACAACCAGATATTTTTTAGTCCAGTTCTGGTAGCCCTAGCTTCTTTACCTTTCACCTTCCCTTTTGTGTCATCAAGGGACTATCTTTTTATTTCCCCAGACACTTTACTTTCTTAAGCTGTGATACTACTGGTATATATGCATGTTTGGGGATCTTATGAATTTAGTGACTCTAATTTATGAGCAAAAGGTTGGCACTGTTAAGTTTTAATGCTAGTGTCGGCTACAAATTTTATCTTTCTGTTAAAAAAAGTAGTTGTAGTATAGATATAAACTTTATTTTCACTTGATGCATGCATGCATGATGCTTTTAATTCTATCATTTTTTTTAAAAAATATGTATATAAATAGTTTTTCTACTGATTTACTGTAAGGTGCCTCCCACCACTTAAGGTTGGAATTCAGCTTTTGTTTACACACAGGTGTTATAAGCTATCTGAAGAAGATAATCCCTGGATATGCAGTAACATTTGTTGCTCCTATTTTTATTTTCTGTTCCTAAAATTACTCTATTGTCTCCAACAGTATGCTTTCTGGGAACTGAATGATCATTGAGAAATTTGCAGACAAAATAATTTTGGATCAGCCAAAATTTTGGATCAGTTCAGTCACTTTCATTCTTCCATAGCAATTTTTACTTTTACCTACTAACATCAAAGTAATCCACACTATTCAAAGAAATTATGGTCATGTTGCTTTCCACTTACAGTTAAGTGTTAACTATAGTTAAGAGGATATTCAATCCTGAAAATTTATTTCATGCAGGACTTACCTTTTCATAAGTTATTAAAAATGATGTACCTCAAAAATCCTGGGTTTTTTAAATTTAAATTTATTATTAAAAAAGGTAAATCTTGAAGATTATGCCACTTGGGCCGAGCCAATTGATGCCATAGTTCATGATGCAATACACAGAGAGAGAGTGGGTGGGAGGGAGACAGAGAGACAAAGAGAAAGAAAGAGAGACAGAGAGAGACAGAGAGAGACAGAGACAGAGAGAGTTTTACAGTACATGGCTTGTCCAAATATATTGAATTAAATGCCAGATTTTTAGAGATACCTAAACTGAATTCTCCCCAGGCAGCTATTTCAGAAACACAAGCTATTTTATTTAAACACTGTTTTCTTTCCTTATTTTAAATCCTAAATTTATTTGGCTACCCTGCACAAACAGATAAATTGGATTGCTGTAGTTTTGGGTTTTTTGAGGATATAGTTTCTTATGCTCTTGAATAGTGATCAAACAAATACAACAAATACAAATACAAATCATCCATATAGGACATATAGTTGGTTTTATCATAATCTTGAGATTACTATTGATTTTAAATTTTGACATGCTATTGTGTCTTCTCATGCTTTGCTTTTGTGAATTCTTTTCTTTAATTGGAAAAAAAAGATGAATGCCCAGCCAAGGATACATAATTATACATATCCTGAGGGCCAATATATGGTTATGTGCAGTTGTATATTTATTTATAATATATATCAAGATTTATCTATCAGATATATTTCTATTATTAATTGAACTAAGTATTCATATTTTTAGTCAACTCATATACGAGTTCTCACAACATGCTTAATTAAATAATTTAAATGTGTGATCCTATAAACCTGATCATTTCCGAGTCAGGACAGCCTCAAATAAGCCCACTGAATCGTGGATAAGTCCTGCCAATAGATATAGAGACAAATGGTATAGATCAGGGCTGTCAAATTCCTGGCCCACAGGCCAGATGCGTCACTTGCTGCCCATGCCCATGCCCATGCCCATGCCCATGCCCATGCCCAGCCCATGCCCATGCGCAGTTTAGTGAAGGGGGGGAAAGTCCTGATACATTACGTGATGCAGCCGTGACAATGTGAGTTTGATACTCCTGGTATAGATGATATAGATAGCAGCAATGGGTGGAATATAAGTAAAATGTGGATGAAAAGTCTTTCTCACCCTTTTAGTCTCAAGACATAGAGATTGGAAACTGGAATAGCCAACTGGAAAAACCAATGCACTCTTTTTATTTCTTTTTAAAGAAATACTCCTATAGCTACAGAATTATGCAGAGAGTAAGAAGATAGAAGAAAGGCAGTAGAAGGAAATCCAAGCAGGGTTTTGGCATGGACAATTTTACAATATGGGGTGTTTTCAGTCAGCTTCGAAAACCAGAGGGAGTCCTCTTGACTGGGAACTGGCTAAATAAGATTTCTCCCAAAACCCAAGAAGGATTTACAGCCCCAAAACAGAGAGGCAGCATGATAAAATAAGGAGCACGGGATGCCTCATAGTGGGGGAGGAGTCAAGGAGTCCCCAAGACTCTTTACCTCATGCTCTTTACCTGGGACTTTATCTAACCTATTCTAACCTATGAGATCATTTAACAACCACAATCAGGAATGCCAAAGTTGAGATTGTTGAGTGAAGAACTCACATGATATCTCACTTAAGTGACCACTTTGTTCAGTGACTGAGATTCCGGTCCCAATTGTGGTCATTGAGCAAGGACCACCTGTAAATCTTGCTTAGGATACAGTTTAGTGTGTGCCAGTAATCATTACAACTACCATTGATATAGTAATTGGGTCTAAAGAATAATCAGGAATATCATTTGAGATTTACTTTTGTTTAAATTCAAAGTGTGATAGCAAATATAGGTACCTCTATCTTAAAGTAAGGTAACAAATCCAAGTGGAGAGCCATCGTAGTCTGACTATAAATTGTGGCCATTGCAGGAAGACTATAAAATTATTGTTTGCATTTTTTTTTGTTCCTTTGTTTCACCATGTTGGTCCCTATTTGGCTTGCTATTTTTTTTTAAAAAACCTCCACATATCTGATTAGTAGTTTTAAAAAACAACAATCTCTATAATCATTTCAGACAAATGGTTGTCCATTGTCTTTTTGAAAGCCTCCAGTGATGCAGCACCCACAACTTCTGAAGGCAAGCTTTTCCATTGTTCTCACCATTAGGAAATTTCTCCTTAGTTCAAAGTTGCTTCTCTCTTTGGTTAGTTTCCATCCTTTGTTTCTTGTCCTGCCTTCAGATGCTTTGGAGAATAGATTGACCCCCTCCTCTTTGTAGGAGCCCCATAAATATTGGAATAATATTCCTATATTATTTAATATTGTGTAGAAGCCCCTCAAATATTGGAATATTGCTATTTTCCCTGGGTAGTTTCATCAATAGAATATGACATCGCTCTTCCCAAAAAACTGTTACACTATAGAAATAGTGTAGTCAATTTTAACTAATTGTACTATGACATAAGATTATTATAAGATTAGCAATCATTACCTATGAAATCTTGATCTTGATTCTTCAACAGTGCTCCAATTGAAGGGAATTTGAATGAGGTGGATTTCATTATGAACATAAAATAGATGTGGCTTGAATAATGATTATATTTATTTCCCATAGATAACTATTTCATTTCTTATGCTGTCTATCCAAATCTTATAAAATAAATTCTTCTAATCCATTCTTTAAAAAAAAGCAATGAATTTGTTTTTTATGAAGCAAATTAGCTGTATATATTCATAAAAATTGTAACTGAGTTATTTATACAAAGAAGTGGTGCTCCCTTACCTTAGATTTCATTTACATACTTCATTTGCTTTCTGACAAGTTCTTCTCTTTCCTTGTTTATTTATGGGCCAAAAACACGTCTTTTCAGATAAGTCACCAAACCTTTAATGTATTGTATATTTTAAAAGTACATAAAATGCTTTCGCTGGATTTTCCCCTGCCACACAAGCATTTGTTAAAGGTGATGCTATATCAAGATTAGATGTATTTCACTGCTGATAATGGCATAATGGCATTGTATTTCTTAAATATTATGAACAAATATATATGTTCTATTTTAAAGTCTAATCTGACATTTACACTGAATTATCAAGCATTAAAAAAGAAACTTTATCACCAGAAAGTTAAAAAAATGTTGGCAGGCTGTCTTTTATAAATATAGACAGTGGGGCCCACTCCCTGAGAAAGAATGTGACCAATTTATTTTAAATGTGCAAAAGATGTCAACAGCCTAACTATGCTTCTGCCCAAACGTGGAGAACAATCAAAGTTTCCAATAGGTAGTTTTTAGGGCTGTGATTTATGTCATGTGTCAGTGAAGGAAAAAGAGTCAGGATGTTGATATAATGGGGTCAAGCAGTAGAAATACCAGCTTAACTCTTGTTTTCCTTTAGCAGGTCCTAGCAGACATGAATATGAATTTAATTTGCATAACCCATCATTAATCCAGGGAATGTGAGATAAATAAGACATACAATCTCCTTTATTTCCTCAAATTGTTCATTATTATGAAAAAATACTTTAGCTATTATTCTTGTCAATATGTAAAAGCTAAGAAGAATTTATGTCATATAAAGTAAATAAAGACAGTATTTTCATGGATAAACATGTCTTGCTAGACTTGGAAATGTTACAGTTTCTAGTATTTGTATGCCACATTCACAGACTGAAATTGTACTCTAGGATCAAGGATAAAGATTCTGGACTTATTCAAATTGGTCCTATAAGTTTTAATTTAGGAGTTATCAGACCAAACAACCTCTAAATGGCAACTGATCTGTGATTAGGTAGGATAGTTGCAGTCTTTTAATAGCAATCTGGCAAAATATTGCATCTATTTGAACTCAGTCTTATATTTCTGCCTATAAAAACAAAACAAAACAAAATTTATACTGCCCTCCAAATTAATTCAGAAGGATGTATTTAATATTATAAACAAATCCAAAACTTTGACCATGGCAAATATACGAATAAGGCTTGATTGACTGAAGGTTGACTCGGCCTTCCATCCTTCCGAGGTTGGTAAAATGAGGAGCCAGATTGTTGGGGGCAATAGGCTAACAGTTGTAAACTGCTCAGAGAGCTGTAAAGCACTATGAAGCTACAGATAAGTCTAAGGCAGGGGTGTCAAACTTGATTTCACTGAGAGCTGCATATCAGGGTTGTGTTTGATCTGGGAGGGTGGGGTGGCCAAGGTGGGCGTGACCAACTCGACATCACTTGTGTTGGGGTGCCTGTGGCAGCCCAAGCACTCTGCCAGAGAAAATGGGTTCCCGAGCTCAGTTTTTGGCTGCGATGGCCTCCTGTAACCCTCTGCCAGAAAAAAACGGAGCTCGGGAGGGCAGCCCTCCCAAGCTCTGTTTTCACTGGCAGAGGACCCATGGGCTGGTCCTTTGCTGTTTCCAGGGCAGCCCCGCGGGCCAGATCTAAGCATCCCATGGGCTGGATCTGGCCCTCGGGCTTTGAGTTTGACACCCCTGGACTAAGGGCTATTGTTATTGCTATTATTTGGTTCATATAAAGCCCAATATTTGCAACAATATTTTGTATCTCAAGATTGTGTCATTAGAAATAGGGCCCAGTGTAAACAGATAAACAGCTCTTCTTTTGATGGTATCTACTCTAAGAATCAAAGCAGCGAAGATTTTTATTTATTCAAACTCCAATTGAAATCACAACCAAAATTCTGGTCTCCGTTGTGGTCATAATTCAAGAACCACCCATAATATTAGTGACTCCTTGGATAGAACTATCAATCCTTGAGAATCATTATAAACCACTTTGGAGAACTCTAGTTTAAGGACAGAAGTTCTGATGAAATAGATTTTTTTAAAAAAAAAAAGAACTTTCAAATTTACTTTTTCTGATACCTGCATTAGGAATCGAAACAATCTAAGCTATACTTTAGCAACATGCTTTGCAAGCTTAAATTCCAATTTCTAATAACTGCTGTAGGGTTCTTTGCTTCAAAATGCAAAAGTAACGGAATAGATTTCCTTTAAAAATTAAATGCACTTGACAGAAGGAAAGAAATAGGTGATGGAAATTAAGATAGAACAGATGGATCCAATAGGTAGAACAAGAGAGAACAGATGGATCCAGTTTTTATAGTCCATTTTACCTTCCTTTCTCTTTGCTAGATGTGGCTATCAAAGGTATTCATTTCACTGCTTTGTGGCTGCGGCACAATAGATGCTTATTCATAATGTTATCAGTGAAAAGTTTTCAGAATATGTTTTCCTATCGAAAGGTTGCGGGTAATTATAAATGTTCTGTACCTGAGAAGTTAACCTTTGTCAATATTTAAAATATTCTTGCATTGTTTAAAAACAACTTTCTAGATTGAACTGAAGCTCAACGCTCCCCCTAGGGTGCTATCTTTGTATTTATTCAACATCACCGCAACATTAGTTCTGTGCTTTTACAGTGTAACACTTGTCCCTAAAAAGGAATCGCCATTTCTGGCCGGTAGCAATCTTTGTCTTTCCTACTAATATATAGACTTTCAATGGTCCTCTTACTTACAACCCTTCATTTAGTGACTGTTCAATTTACAATAGCATTTTAAAGAGTGACCTAGAAGCAGTTCTCGCACTTGAAACTGTTGTAGCAGCCCACGGACCCAGAACCAAACTTTGGGCATTTGTGGCAACCGGCATGTACTTGTGGCAACTGGCATGAAGAGCCTCGGTGGCGCAGTGGTTAGAGTACAGTACTGCAGGCTACTTCTGCTGACTGCCGGCTACCTGCAATTTGGCATTTCAAATCTCACTAGGCTCAAGGTTGACTCAGCCTTCCATCCTTCCGAGGTGGGTAAAATGAGGACCCAGAGTGTTGGGGACAATAGGCTGACTCTGTAAAAACACTTAGAGAGGGCTGTTAAAGCACTGTGAAGTGGTATATAAGTCTTAAGTGCTATTGCTATTGCTATGTGTTCATGACTGTTGCAGAACCCGAACGTATAGCCTGAAGATGGCGAGTGCGATCTCGCCGAAATGTTGCAAAAGAAACCGCCAATTCTACGCGGGAGAAAACCCGAAAAGAACCGAAGATACATATATATGTATGTATGTATATGTATATGTATATATATGTATATATGTGTGTGATGGGTCATTTTGGACCATCTTGTTTAAATCATAGGTTGTACTGGTAGGCAAACTGCAGATATGCATGTTACATGAATATATATCATGTACAATTTATGAACACATAACATGTACAGATAAAATAGATTTTCATATCATGTTTTGTTATTATACTCTTTCATTCTAATTAAGCCCTACTGGATATGAGAAATTCAAACTGTTGCTTCCTCAGTGTGATCCAACGCACTTTTATAAAAACTTTATCCTATCCTGAGAGAGTTGTTTTTCAGGACTGGCATTTTATTTATTCTTACTTTGTAAAACTACAACATTACTGCAGAAATAACTCCCTACATTTTGAAAAGGGATGTATTCATTTTGTTTTACCTCTTTACTTTGTAAGATGATAGAACACATCTTTTAAGAACATTTTAAAACAATCCCTTTGTAATGAAATCAAGCTGCAACAATTCTAAGTACTTCTAGAACCCATAAACTGTTGTTATGGTTATGACTACTTTCCATAATTTAATGCTAACCTCTGGTATGCTGCCTCTGTATGTGGAAGTTTCCTTTTGCTCTAATAACTATCCTTTTATAATGCATATTCTTTGAGATTCTAAATCTCTCTTAGCTTTGGGAATTATTCTTTTACTCTAATTTTTATTAAGAATGCTCTACTTTTCAGTGCTGAAATTCTAAAATAAAGTCTCAGTCTGGTCCACGATACTTTAGCTGTATTTAATGTATGGTGAACTATACGCCGAAGTTTCTGAAGACACAAAAGAAAAAAATAAATACATCCCTTTTCAAAATGTAGAAGTTATTTTTGCAGTAACGTATGTCATGATTTTTAAACATTCAGGCCTTTAAACTTTTTTTTATAGTGTATGTTCTTGCCAATCTCAGCACACAGTACTACAAAGTAAAATATTTGGCAGTGGATTCATATTAACAGATGGAACAAGAAATTAACACGTTTTTGCTTCGCTAATTCACAGTTCTTTTAATACGCTAATTCTAAATCACCTGTTCTGACTTTGACAGGCTACAGACACCTGTTTTGGGGTAATATTCCACTGCTAATTATTACATGAGAAATTCAGTTTCCAACAAAAGGCTTTCTGTGTGAAATTGCCACAGCTAACAAACCGGTATTACTAACTTTATGTAAAAATAGCTCACCATGTAATCTTAAATGTGCTTAACCTTACTTAAAGAACCAGGAGGAGATAATTTACACAGTGTGGGCAGCTCTCTGGTTAGAAGGCTATTGGACAGAATGTCCTTCTTGGCGGGTCTTTAAATAACGAACAAGAAATCCAGTTGGATTCACCAGCTGAGTCAGTATTTTCTTTGTGGTATCAAGCATCCTAATAATGCAGTTTGAAATTTGGGGCAAAGGATTAACCTTCCTCTGTTTTTTGTGGTGTTTTTTTTTTTAATTATTCCACCGAGATACCTTGAGATATTGTGTACATGTATGTGAGAGAGTGAGAGAGCACTGGTGTTCCTGGCAGGAAATAAATAAAGAAATAGCACAAAAGGAGCAACATATTCCCTAAATAATGACCACTCTGCAGCATAAAAGAGCTAGTTGTCACCTTGATCTTACTTACATGGCGCCATGTCACTTTCAAGGGAGCTGAACTGCAAATTGTGGTGTTAAAGGACTGTCACGGCAACTGACAGGAAAATAATTCTATCATCTATCATTGTGAGAGTGTTGGCTTCATGCTCACCGTCTCTCGCCTCAGGAAAATACTTATTTTTTCTACCCCTGACACACATATGCACAGCCATTTCTGTAAATAATATTTACTTCATTTTTGGTTATTTTAAGGAGGACAGCACATTCCCAAAGTTCAAAAATCAACTTTTTGGGCTTTGTCCACTATAGACAAGTTTGGTCTAATTGAGAAGAAGCTGAAAGAGTAGAGGCTGAGAAGAAGCCGAGAAAGCTAGAATTGATATGAGGACTTCAGGCAGAAGGAAAAGTTTTTGGTTTTTGGTTTTTTAAACTGAATGAATGTCTATCATCTTCCTAGAAAACTAACAATTTAAACTGGGCCCAGCAAATGACTGGCAGCCAATTAATAGGTCAGAGTACAGATGTAAGGTGTTTAAGATATCCAGCTTCAGCTAATAATAGTGTAGCCAATTTTTCATTACTGCACCATATGTGAAAGCAGCCTCATGTACAACATATCAAAGTAGACTAGGCTAGATGCTATTGAGGTTGGGTACTTCTGGAAGAATGGTGTCCTCTAAGGGCAAGGTAACAGCAGGTTTGTTAGCCAAATCTAATAAAATACCCTTGGAACTACAGAAATCACTTGACAATGTAATGTTTGGATATAGATTTTCAATTCAAAAGATGATTGTTGTGGGATTAAAATTATAAAAGATTCCATGTGTATCATCTTGAGCGCCCCCCCCCCAAGGTGGATATAAATATATCATTGTTGTCATTTGTCAACATGTAATCTTACATTAAAATCTGATCCTTTAGAGTAGCATGATTTGATTTAGATCAGGTTAAAATCTATTTGTTCATGTCAAGAAACTATAAACCAAAAGTACATTTACTTCTCCAGGTTGTGTCCACTTGTTTCCTCTCACCTAATTTATTTCCACAAGTGAACATACAGGTAATCCTCTATTTATAACCACAGTTGGGATTGGAACTTTTTCACCAAAGGATGCAGTCATTAAGGGAGGCATCGCATGACCGTGCCCAATTAAATGAATATGGCTTTGCCTAATTTACAGTGCTTGGAAGAAGCTGCCTGGGAAGGTTGCAACTCTTATAGACACATGGTATTTGCCAAATGCCCGAATTGCCATCCCCTAATTGCAGGGAAATTACAATGTTCTAAGTGTGAGGACTGATCATAAGTCACTTTTTTTCAGTACCATTTTAACTTTGAACAGTTGCTAAATGAATGGTCGTAATCTGACAACTATCTATGTGCTCAGAGTAAATCTTTCAATAAGTAACATTTCCCAGAATTTTCATACCTAATATTCAGATAAAAATTGGGGGGAAAAAATAGAATCCTGTAACATCCCAAAGAAATAGTGCCAAGAGGTCAATGTATTCTATCATATTCATCTTGGAAAGAAAAGGCTATCAGCAAGTGTTGTTTATAAATAATGGTATTAAAAAGCATTAGGAGATCCAAGAGCATCAATAGGGCCACAGTTCTGCTGCCTTTCTCTCAAGAAACTCCAGTCTAGAAGAACTGAGTGTGACTGATATTGAAATCTAGTTGCAATGAATCTGTTCTCCAATACACCTGAGACCAAGACAAGACATAGCAGAGGGAGACTTGTCAAAGAAAGATCCAACCTACAATTAAGGAGAAATTTCCCGACCAGAACAATTAACCAGTGGGAACCAGTTGCCTTCAGAATCTGTGGGGGCTCCATCACTGGAGGTTTTAAGAAGAGATTGGACAGCCATTTGTCTGGAATGGTATAGATCTCCTGTTTGGGCAGGGGGTTAAAGACCTCCAAGGACTTTCCAACTCTGTTATTCTATACTCAGATTGAGAATGATTAGTTCCATTTGATCATCCTGCCCAGAAAGTCAATGAACTAGGAAGAGACTAGCTTACACTGGTTAATGTCATATAAGTCTAGGCTCCTTTTGTCTGTGGAGATCCTTCCATTCCCCACCATTCAGCCAGAGCTTTAAGAAGCTTCTTGGATGAGAAGCGAAACGTTGTCAAAGAAAAACAAGAAAGTCCATTTGCCTCTTGAAAAAGCATCTAGGAACTAGACTTCTTTTCTGGTAAGTCAGGAGTGTCAAACTCGTGACAACAGGTCATGTGACATATCACAACTTTTTCCCCCTTCACTAAACCAGTGGTGGGCGTGGCCAGCGCATGAAGCATCCAGCCTGCAGGCCGCGAGTTTGACACCCCTGTTGTAAATGATCAATACTGCCTTAAACAACAAAAAAAATATGCACTTTCTATGTAACACAACCTACATCGAGTTTAATTTTTATCTCTCTCAAGATTCCAAATTACTTTAAGTTATGTTTTGTTGATTAGTAGTCTTGTAGATGACTAGCTGACAGATGTGAAGTTTATTTGCAGTGTCCATGTTCTGACTGAGTCCTGTTATATTAGTTCTCATTTTAATACGAGTGTATTTAGCAGATTTAAAATAGGAGTTATAACAAGTCTTTATTTCCTTGTTGTCCAGCTCTCTGATACTTCTTTTTAAAGAATTATAATAACATATTTTACTGTATTAATATAATTATAGTGTTTCACTTTAACCAATTTAACCTGATCATGCAGATATTTTGCTTTCTAAGTGCATCACTTGATGTTAGGAATGATAATCTCTTTTGAGATGGAACCTGCGTATTTTATTTTTATAGTATTAATTTAACCTGATATATATGTATCTTTTACATAAATAAATGGTGAAAATGTGTAGATATTAGAATAATTAACAGGTATCTGCAAATATTACCTGCTAATGAAAGATAACGGGCATGCAATTTCATTGTCAATAAGATTTCTTTTAAGAGAAACCAGATCAATAATGAGGAAAAAAATCTGACTGAAGCCTTGAAGGTATCAATTCAATTGATATAAAAACAAAAAGACGACTGGTACCTTTGCGGTAAGAAATCCAATTCATGGAAAATATCTTCCAGCTACACATTATATGACTAAAGAGAATTATACTACTGAATAATAAAAATGTTATTTTCAAACCTGGACAATTGATTATATTTTGTTTTTGTTTTTTTAATAATGAAGCAGACCTGAAATAACATACCCTTAGAAAGAAGATTCATGCTGCTCTTTATTATATTAGTTTTTCTTTCTTCTGTTCAGTTGTGTCTGCTTCTTGGAAACTATCTGGACAAATCCTTGCAATTTTCTTAGCAAGGTTTTTCAAAAGTGGTTTGCCCTTCCTTCTTCCTAGAGCTAGGATAGAGTGACTGGCCCCAGTTCACCCAGCTGGCTTTGTACCTAAGGTGGAACTAGAACTCACAGTTTCTCGGTTTGTAGCCTGATGCTCTCAAATCTTATTTTTTTCCTTCATCTGTCTATAATATCAAGGTAAGCATTATCCAAGAAAACTTGGGCAAGAAAAAACAAATGCACAGATATAGAATAGGTGGTACCAGGTAGTAAATGCAAGAGGGATCTTGAAGTCCTAGTGGACAATTACTTAAATATGAGCCAGCAGTGTGATTCAGCTGCCAAAAAAGCCAATGCATTCCTACGCTGCATTAACAGAGGGATAGAATCAAGATCATGTGAAGTGTTAATACCACTTAATGATCCCTTGGTAAGACCACACTTGGAATATTGCATCCAGTTTTGGTCGCCATGATGTAAAAAAGATGTTGAGACTCTAGAAAGAGTGCAGAATAGAGCAACAAAGATGATTAGGGAACTGGAGACTAAAACATGTAAAGTATGATTGCTGGAACTGGGTATGTCTAGTTTAATGAAAAAAGGGACTGGGGTGACATGATAGCAGTCTTCCAATACCTAAGGGGCTGTCACAAAGAAAAGGGGGTCAGCCTATCCTCCAAAGCACCTGAAGGCAGGACAGATAGAAACTAATTAAGCAGAAACCCAACCTAGAACTAAGGAGACCTTTCCTGACAGTTAGGAAAATTAATCACTGGAACTACTTGCCTTCAGAAGTTGTGAATGCTCCAACACTGGAGGTTTTTAAGGAGAGATTGGACAACCACTTGTCTGAATGATATAGGGTTTCCTGCTTGAGCAGGAGAGTGGACTAGAAGACCTCCAAGGTCCCTTCCAACTATTATTCTGTTGTACAAATAGATATAGAGTGAAGCTTAAGACATATATCTGATAAATGAAATAACAACACTAGATAGTACATTCTGGCACAACAATAAAGGATATCTCTGATAGTTTGCATCAGGATCAAACAGATGGAGTGTGCATGTAGAATGGATGTATCCAGTGGCCCAGTAACATTATTGTGCAATAGGTCCTCCCTAACGCCCCCCTCACAACCACTTCCATATAATAAAAATCCTTAGAGTGACCTTATTATGTGTTCTATCGTGCCTCTGTGATTGCTCTCATCAGTTGGTATCATTGATGATTGTACAATTGTCTGCAGTGAGGAGTTTTGGAGGTTGGTAGTATAATGCCTGTGGTCATCAGACATATCCATTAAAGCATGCTAAGATTGCTGCTACTTCTGACTTAAATGGAAAATGGCATGTTGTGGAGTAAAGCATTGGATTCATGGGTGAGCAACGTTTTGTGGCTGGAAGAGGTATTGGGTTCATGCAGAAGCAGACTTTAAGCAATATTCTGTTTAGGATATTACATAAATTATGTGAAACATGCATAATTTTGAATTATCTGAAATATATTATTTCATAATGTATACCAGAGGGTTTTCTTGTAAATTCCCTTTAAAAAACAACAACAATAAAAAGCCTTGTTAGATGTTGTAAAACTAATCTTACTTTATTCTCAGGTTTGTTAGAGAGCTTTAGAATATATCTGACTGCTTTATCTTTATGTATTTTTTTGTATTATGTATTTTTTTGTAATATAACTAACTTGTACAACATAGATTTTCAGTCTACATGGAAGAGCTATTGAGTCTCTTCTCAGCTGGTATAGCTGAAATATTAGAAGCTTTCACTTTTGTTATACATGAACTGCTTTCTTTTGGATATATCCGATTCATAACCTTCAATGATTCAATGAACCATGCAGCTTTCTGTATCTAAGTTTAAAGTTAGCTTAGGCCAACAAACCATAACTAAGATTAATCATACATTGTTCCAGTAATGAGCCGTTATAATAAAGAGTGGAAGCAAATGCTTCTTTTTGTAAGATCACATCAGACGGTTTTTCTTCTTTGGAGCAAAAGTTTCACTTTAACCAATTTACCCTGATCATGTAGAAGAGAAGGGAGGGTTAAATGTGCCTGAGATATGATACAGTTTATTCCCATAATGGCAACCTATCATTTATCATTACATCTACCGCATACCATAAAATGCAATATTATCATCATTATGAGGACTCCCGTGTGTTAATTTCATAATGAATGTCTGTTAACTTCACTGTTGGGTAACATGCCATGATTTATTGACCATTGTCTCAGCTGGATACCAACAGCAGGGTGAAGTTGTTTTCAAAATGTATAACTTCACTGGTGGCGAGTGACCCTATTGTTGCATGTTGATAAAAGTGCAATACAACTGTCTCTGAACTTCGCTGGAAAGATTTATGTAAAAAATACTATTCAGAGGCATGCAAATTAAAATTCAGGGGTGGCTGCCACTCTGTTTTGTGTGAGCAACAAAACAGAATATCTATTTTGAATGCAAAGTTTAAATGAAGGATATAACTTTTAATTTTTCTCTCAAAGGTATGGCGCATGCTGCTTGACTAGATTTCTATTGCAAAGAAAAAGTATGGATCCAAAGAAACCGAAGGGATCTGTATTTAAGGTTGTGAACCGTTCTTCTTCCTTCCTCACTGTGGAGCCCTAACCTCAAAAGGAGATAGGAACTTTCTGGGAAGACATGGGATAGGTTTTGGAAGGTGTGTGGAAGGATCATCAAAACTGGAGACAAAAATATCTTCTGCTTTCACAAGAGATGATTTAAATTCAAACATGGGTGTGGTCCGCGGAAGACCTGGCATTCTGGATTTCAAGTTTGAAGCAATTATAAATTGCTCTCCTCTGAATTCTAGAGCTCAGTCATTGCTTCTTTAAAAAAACAACAACGTTTCCAATTGTATAGTTGTGTACAATATTTCATGGAGAGCACAATTTTTCAAAGTTAGAACCATTGCTTTATAAACATGAAATTGAAAAAAAAAATATATATTTGCAGATTCAGAAGCATGGGGTGTCCGAAGTCATTTATGCAAACCTGAGTAGGACAGCTCAGAGCTGTGTTATAGGACCCATCAACAATGGCTCTGGGCTCCAGATGGTAGATTCAGCTTATTGGCTAAACCTGCTCTAGCTGTCTGGTCATGAGTTGTCAGAAACAACATTATGCCAATTATATCACCTCCGAAACGTATAAAAAAGCTATTAATCACAAATATTTTGAAATGTGCATACAGTCATAATTTCAAAAACAAGGCAGTATCTTCGTCAATAGTATTATAAATCCATAAATATCTTCCAATCCAGAATGAGAAGAGCAGAATTTTTAATGGCCTGCTGATTATGTGAATGGAAACAGTAAGAGACAGTTGGTGCAGAAAATTAATGAAGTAGAGTTTCATGGCTCCAACCTACCTTATGTTACTGGTAAAATGAATTTGGGCATCTCATAGTCAGTCCTTAGGAGTTTTTATGCATTTCACCAAATGTACAACTGAGCACATGTTAGTTAACATACTGGTTCTTTTCCTACATTTATAATATCGAGTTTCATTGCTTTAAAAACAAATACTAAGTAATATTACAAGTTTCTATATTTCAGAATATTCATCTGTAAATTCTATTTTTGTGTGTGCAATTGAGTCATTGTTGACTCCTGTCAACTCCTGACTAGACCCTGAAGTTTCCTTGGCAAGATTTCAAACATGCATTGCCATTGCCTCCTTCCTGGGGCTGAGAAAGAGGGACTGGTCCAACAGGCAGTCAGCTGGCTTTGTGTCTAAGTGGGACTAGAATTCAACTTTCCTGGTTTCTATCCTGGTATCTTAACCAAACAGTATTTTCCTCTGTAAATACTACTCATTATGTACTGTATTGGACTAATATACATAAGAGGTTGATGTAGATAATAATAACAAGAATTTGTGCCTATTAACTGGGCCTGATGGAGAATTTGTACATTTCTAAACCAATTGAAGCTTTTATGTACTATATAATGCAATTATAAATAGTGGGGCAGAGAGGAAAACCAACATCAAAATCTATTCCCCATATTCCCCTGTTTCCTTTAGTCACAAACAAATGAATACCATATTTAAAATGAAGTATTACTAGCCCTGATGAAGACAGGTAATGTTTGCATGAGCAAAATAAAAATCTGTCTCAAGGGATGGTCCCGTTCTGATGAAGGAAGGAGAAAATTTGCCTCCTTCTGGGTTGACCTGTTCACATTTCTTGGTGCTGATGGATCCTTTCCTGCTTTCCTATCAGCTGAACTGAAATTACAATGGAGTGGGCAGTTATCCATTTAGGTTAAAAGAAAGGAAATAAGTTTAGAAACTAAGAAATTATTGTTCTGCTAGTTCAGGAAGAGAGAAAATTTAAAGGTTTTGGAGTTGGGAAAAATTGCTATAGAGCAAATGTAGCATCATGGTCTATGATCCTACACTTCAAACAGCACAAAGAAGGCAAAATAAAGTACTGTACAGTTCTTTCAAAGCACTGAAAGCAGTCCATGAATCCAGATGGATTTTAATTTTAATCCAGATGTGCAACCTAATCTATAGTTCTTTCCAGCTCTTCTTGGACTTTTTTTTTCTGACATGGGTTATACTGGGTTCTGGCACTTGGCCTATACCCCCCACTCCTGGCAACCCAAATGATGTTTCTCTTCCTGCAGTAGGGTGACATCTTGTAACGCTTTGCTGTTTGGGGGATACTTTTCCTAGGCCACAAAACAGTTTTCAGTCCCCCTATGAAAGTGAGGGATGGCAGATCTGTTATGCTTAGAAGCAGGGTCAGAGGGAGAATGGGAACGGATTGATGAATTATAATAGGAACTGTGTCTGTCTGATTTTCATAGCACCTAAGAAGATAACTGAAATTTTTGTTAGTTGGATTTTGTGGAGTATAATTCTCCACCCAAATATATATTTGCATTTACAAATTGCACACGCTTCTAATTTTAATATACGGTGCTTAGCATAATTTTATGAGAAATGCAGCCATTAACTTTCTATGTTTATAAAATAACAGATATACTTTAGATTGGCAAAGGGTTCTAAAAATATAATTCATTTTTTTTCTCCCATAATTTTTGTCCATCTCTAAAGAACTCTAGCAAGTAAATAACACAAAACACAGAAAATACAAGTTTTTCTCTTGACCTCAACATTTTTGGAAATTTGTATGGATGTCATATAATCCTCCATAAATATTAATGCCATATAGCTGACATTCTAGTTTTTGGGATATTTTGAATGTTCGTGATACCACTTATACAAATGTATTTATATACACACATACTGTGTATGTATTGTTATCAAGCAAGTCATATCACTTAATAGTACATAGTTTTAATAATCTATAGTTGGGTTGTGGGAGGTAGTACATTTTTCAACTCTACAGGTAATCCTTGATTTACAACCAGTCACTTAGCAACTGCTCACAACAGGCCCTCCGAAAGACATTTATGACTGAAAGTTGTGATGGCCAGTCTCCCTACGGCCAGGTGATTGCATTTTGGGTGCTCAGTAACTGGCCCGCATTTACAGCTATTTGCAATAGTCTACTGACAACATTTTACATAGTCATGATTTATGAAGTTATTGCCAGAAACCAGCATTTACTTCTGGTTTCCAACAACAAAGTGTGAACACATAGTGAACAATGACATAGCCACACTT